>JAGGAP010000160.1:0-61395 GCA_017657235.1 Termitomyces sp. T73sscA | reverse complement strand
CTAAAATTTTCTGACACAATATTTAGCATGTTTCTTGAGAAAAAGGTGTCAGAAATTGAAAAACATATTTCTGACACCTTTTCCTCAGGAAACACACTACATTTCCTGAAGTGTGTGAGAATGCAGCATCCTTTTTAGCTTGGAACAGCTTATGACATTCACAGGCAAAAAGGAACCATGAGAATGCTACTGTAGAGTCTTCATCAATGTTCAGGGGCTATGGCCATTAGTCACAGAAGAAATTGTGAGAACTCAGCATCTGTTTCAGGTTGAAACAGATTGTAGAGTCTGATTGTGAGAATGCAGTATTCTTTTTCAATCCTTTTCCACTTGAAACAACAACAGTCTTGATCAATAATTCTCACAAATTGGGTTTGGCATAAGCTTGGTTGAGTGTTTGGTTGGTGTTACTGGCATGGTCTGTGCATGAACAGCCAGGTTAAATTGGGAACTTGGCCCAAGGTTTAAAGTCTCAGAGAGACCTCCATCAAATCCAGCCTTTGTCTACTAGTTCTGGCACTCAAGAAGCCAAGATTTCATATTGGTGAGTCTGGAAGCATATCTCACAAATCATTGCTGACATACCATGCTAAAGATCAATGTGCAGAATGACAATCACCATTTATCGATGCAGGAAAACAAGTCATTATAAGGACTACTGCCCCTATGCTGTTGTCAATGTTGTGACTGGAAACAGGATCTTCTGCTCCGCCATGCTGCCTACGTGTTATGTGCAAGCCAATATCTTCTGCAGAAGATTAATGTGCACAATGGTCCAATCTAATTGCAGCCCTACTTACTGGGTCACATGGAAACACAGAGTGTTTCAGGTGAGATTTGATTGAAAGCTTGACCATGCCCATTCATTCCATGGACAGGGCATCCAAGGCAAAACTCAAATAGTTGTTGGTGGCAACTTATTTACTGCAAGCTGGGTCAATTCCAAAGCTACCCTTTACTATATGTTTTTTCTTCCTATTCACTTTTGTTGCAACATAATGCAGAATAAATTGATATTCACTGTGTGCAGGGGACAATGTTCTTTTGTGAAACAATGTAAAAACACATTGAAAATAATCCAATAAGATTTTATTTGAATATTTTTGTCAAAAAATATTGTAACCACTGGTTAGTGGTAGTCACAGTCTGTTGAAAGTAGCACTGTCAAAGAGTTACACATTTGTGACTGCCACCAATTAGTCAGTTACAATATTTTTTCTATGGTTTTGATAAAAGTTTTCAAATAAAATCTTTAAATCAAATGAATTATTTTTACTGTGTTTTTACATTGTTTTGCAAAAGAACATTGTTCCCTGCACTCAGTGATTGATCAAGTAAAAAAAATCCCACAATGTACTATCCCCTACTGCACAGTTGGCAGGCCCCCCAAGTCAGCACCTCAGTCTCTGGATGACATCATTATGCATATTTATTATTGTATGTCATTCTTTTTCAAACTACTCTATTGTATGTTTTGGCATCTCCGCTGTTTAATGTCACCTATATATAAATATATTGTTTTTTGATGAGGTGTGAGGTCTATAGTTATAAAACTGTCATGTGACATCTTCACATCATGTGTGCAAAGTGCCCATCTGTGGCAAAGGCAAAATGCAATTTAGTGGACACTGTTTTTCATGTCTCAGTTGTTTCTTGATCAAGCATGACCAAATAAATCAGAACTTCAAAGCTGTGAAAAAGAAACCACACAACAAAGAAAGTACATCCTTCTACTGATTGACTAATGTTAACAAACATTGGATCTAGGTTATCTTAGTGAACATTTGACAATAAATTCAGCCTATCAAGTAAAATTTTGACAATAAATATCTCATCATGCAACTGACTTAGACTGTTTTTGAGGTATTGAAGTGCTTAAATTCCAATAATTCAGGAAATCTTCAATTACTCCTTCTGAAAACCATACCACCCAGCACCCCTGAAAGTCAAAGACAGCAAGTTAGAAATCAAAGTAGACTTCAACAGTTACAAATAACTGATCCTGATGATCATCACACAAATAGAAATAGATCTTTAAATCAGATCAGTACTATGGTTGTACCACTACTTTACTTTGAATCTGGGAGTATAGAATCTGGAAATATAAGATCTGGGGGTAATAATCAAACTGCTATCAGCTCTGCAGAGGGTATGAGATCTGGGGATATAGAATCTGGGGGTAATTAACAAATTGCCTCTAGCTCTTCAGGGAAGCCTATCAGACAGAATGATTTATTTTCTATAGTCATTCTGAAAACACATTTACCTGAAGAATAGAATGCTCCTTTACAAAATTCTATGCCTAGATTTGTGCCACCACCACCACCACTACCTATAAGAGCCAATAGGTGCAGGCACACTATTCAGCCTATCCCAACTGCTATTTCTACTAGGAATTCTGTGGTAATGCCTGTTACTTCTGCTAGAATTCTGGAAATTTTGCAGTAATTCCTGTAACATCTACTGGAAATCCTGTAATCATTCCTGAAACTCATTTACCTGAAGGATAGAATGTTTCTTTGCAAAACCCTATATCTAGAATGGTGCCACTACTATCACCTCCTCTTAGAAGAGCTAATAGGCTGAGACAGGTTAATCAGTCTGCTTCTTCCAGAACTGCTCAATCTACACCTCCTCTTGCAAGACTATTGGCTGGTGATCTATTGCATAACTTTTCAGGTGGACATGCTGATCTTGCCTTGAATAATTTCATAAGAGAAAACATTGCTCATAGAAAGAGGGGGGAGTAATCATGGAGGAAATACAACAACAACAGGAGGTCATATAGAAACAATTTTGAGAGGCTGCTTTAACTAACACAGTTTAACAGCTTATAGATCTCAATCCTGAACCTAGGCCTTTAACTGAAGTTAGAGCCTCAAAGAATCTTACAAGGCTAGGAGCAGCAACATGCAGCTGATTGAGAGGAGGACCTTAATGGTTTAGCTCCTCAAAATAACCTACCTGCTCAGAATCACTTGAAGAACTACATGCCTGCTCAGAAAAATGATTTGGAGAGTATTTGTACAGCATTTGAACAAATTATGCAAGATCCTTTAGAGCATTTGGAGGATTTTAGAAACAATGAAGATAATCCAGGACCAGAAAATCTAGCTGATTATTATCCTGCTAGACATATCCTTGAAGAACAACCAGAACTCTCTCTTCATCCTCTAGAACCTTCTCTTCAATCTCCAGAGCCACCTGTACAGCAGCCAATTATACCTATTGGCCATGCTCTTCCAAGAGCAAGACAGCCTTATTTGAATGAACCTCCTTCATACTATCTGAGTCCTATGGATGTTTTATGTCCGCACTGTCAAGCTTTACATTGGGATGCTGAAAAGCTTAGCAAATCTACTAGACATCATCTAAAGTTTGGCATATGCTGCTTGCAAGGCCAGATTGATCTGTCTAGACTAAAAGATGCTCCACCAGAGCTCTTGAATCTCCTTTATAGCTATTATCCCCTCTCTGATGCTTTTCAAACTCATATTAGGCAATACAATGCAGCCTTTGCATTTACTTCTCTAGGAATTAAAATTAACCAGGCTATCAATGCTCAATGGAGAGCTCCATCATCTGACAGGTGCCTTGCTTCTAACTAAATGTGATCAACCAGTATATGCCTAGCTCTACTTCTATAAATGAAGCAATTGACTTTTTGTCAACAACATAATCTTGGATTGGATCCTCAAATAATGGCATCTTTGCAAGATATATGAAAGGCTGTTGTTAAATAGCCTCACTGTGGTCCCAAACTGACAAGATCAAAGCAGCTTTGTTTACTCGTAGTTAGGACCAGTCTAAGTAAAATAATTATTTTAAGGACTCACCTTTGTTTACTTGTAGTTAGGACAAGTAAACAAAGATGAGCTTGGAATCCTTTTGAGGTGGCAGTCATGTGTCTAATGTGTTGTGGCTGTAATTGTACATAGTGGGAAGTGGAGCTATAGAGTAAAAAATG
This sequence comes from Termitomyces sp. T73sscA, assembly GCA_017657235.1. NCBI lineage: Eukaryota > Fungi > Basidiomycota > Agaricomycetes > Agaricales > Lyophyllaceae > Termitomyces > Termitomyces sp. T73sscA. The sequence continues at coordinate 57,428 of JAGGAP010000160.1, read as the reverse complement.
CAAAACTGCATTGTAAGTCCTTTAGCAGGCTTACAATATGCTTGGAACAGTCAATCCTTATATTGGCTTATACAAACAAGCAAAGCAGATTATGACAAAGGTTCCAGAACAAAAGCTCTTTGTCAAACTGAGAGCTGACTTTAGAGATTATTGATACTATAATAATCCTAATGAACAAAGGAGTAGCTGCTATTATTCTTGGAGATGGCTCTGAAGAGAGATTGGATCACTGTGATATAGTTTTGCACTTGCATGGAGGCCAATTAAAGCGCATCAGCCATTTGCATGCATGTTACACTCCATTGCATTACACCATAATTTTTCCAACTGGAGAATATGGATTTCATTCAAAAATCCATTTAGACATGGTCTACAAGAGCAGTAAAGAACACAATATGTTTCTGAAACAGCATACTATGCATATAAACTTCAACAAAAAAGTTTAGAATCAAATGCTGCTTTACTCTAAAGTGGAAGACTCTTTCAGCAATATATTGTTGATGCCTGGGCTTTAATTGAACAATCTAAATTGAACTGAGTTGGTACATTAAATGTATGTTACAAACTCCTGATATACAGCCCTCTGTCAGCATAAACAGATGGGTAGAAGGCACTCCAGTCTATGAAGCTCACTATGCCTTCAGAAAATGTAGTATAAGTAGAAGCTTGCCCTAACTTTGTGTAGGAAAGGACACATGTTTGAAAAGAAGGCCTTGCCACTCAACTAGATGTAGATGATGCAGGACTGCAAGAAGTGCTCACTTATAGCATGCTCTCCATTATAGGCATTTGAGAGTGCAAAATAAGGAATCTTAGTAGAAGCAGAAGCCAAAGTAGAGGTGCTGAAGTGTAGGATGTAGACCATAGTAGCAAGTGGTGTTGAAGATGCTAGGAGTGCTAGCAGAATAGAGAAGAAGATGCTTTAGGAGTGATTGAACAGCTTGAAAGATAGTGTCAGTGGTCTGGTGGAGTCTGAAAAAGTCAGGAGTTACATGAAGGCACTCTCTGAGTGCTTGCTTCTAATATGAAACAATTGGATTTGCCCAATCAGTCTTGCTTTCTCAACTTTTTAAGGCATTTATCTGCCTGGCATTATACAGCTACAACTCTACAATGTCTCTTTCAAATGAAAAACCCCACATTTTTCCTTTCTAGGTTAGGCTGGTCCAGGAGGTGGATAACCCCATTCTGATTGAACCCAGCTAGCCCTCTAGCATCCTGTTCACCAACAGGTCCTCCTGGCTGCTTGCCAGGTTGTTCTGCTTCTTTCTGAATGATGGTTCTGTCCTGAGGGATGTCTGTTAGGATAGGGTTGCTCATCATGCTTATTTAATATGAAATTTGCATGAGGTGGCTGTGCAAGAAGTTTGAGAAGCTGATTGCAAGCTGTCAGTCCTCCTGACACATTGTTTATGTTGCTAGGGAATAGACCCTAGCTGGAAGATTCAAAAAAATGTAATGGTTGCATTATGTTAATTGAGCTTAAGTATTAGATTGCAATGAATTAGACCAGTGTAGGTGTATTGACAATGTAGTTACACACAAAAATTATGCTGCTTAACTATGTAAATAATATTTAATAATGTAATTAACAGTAGTATCAATTACAGTAAGTAAATCCAAGACTGTACAATAGTACTTCCATTACACACTGGCAGTCCAACAAAATTGTCCTTATTTTGGTTGTATGGTAACCATTTGCCCTATATTAGTCCAATGACTAGTATATACTTGTGGCACTTTGCCTAGTAGTCAGGATCTCTGATTTTATCCTGAGAAACATGTGTGTACATGTGAAGTCACCAGTTCAAATTCCAGCAATGTAAATATAGGTAAGTCATCTAACAATCAGCCACAAGCACTGCTGGCACCAGAAGATTTCTTCACTGGAAGAAGTGTAAAAGAAAGCTGTTATGTCATTTCCAATGTGCCAATTTCCAATAGAAATAGGCAGTTTCCTTTGTTTAGAGACTTTTTCTTTGAGAAAACAGCACATTGGAAATGGTATGACAGCTTTCCTTTGACACTTTTTCTAAAGAAACACTTTCTGGTCCCAGCAGTGTAATATCATCATGTTGTAAACTTAGGTTATTTTCAGAATAATGTGTTAGTAAATTGGCAAGACAAATCCAGTAGGAGACCCAGCTAGAAAGAATTTGTTATATTATGTAATTATTAGAAAAACTGGGCCTGGACATGGCTTCAGGCTGCTGAAACACATTTGAAACAAGAGAAATTAAAGTGAAACATAAGAAAAAAATTGACTGTGCCTCTGAAGAATACTAGAAAATCATGTGATATGACATCAGACTCTGTGCATGTGCAAAACCCAACATTATATTATATAAGTGCAGGAAGCAGTGCACAGAAAAGGTTGAAAAAAACAAGAAACTAAGCATATTGTACCAGAATGAGTGAACTTGAAGAGTAGTCTCCTGACAAGTTGGGTGCTGCAGGTGGCAGCAGGTCTGATCAAAGTGCAAGTGATGGGTAATAACATTGGGCACTGGATGATGGACAGATGATGTGGGAGAGTGATGAAATTAGTGGTAGTGCAGAACAGAGCCAAGCTAGGATATTCTGGAGATTTGGGGCATGTTGAAGAGCATGTTGGAGGATGTTCTAAGAGTTTAGTGGTGGGTGCCAGAGATGCAGAGGTGCATGGGCCTTGATAGATTCAGTGTTCCTGAATTTCTGTTGTTGGTTGGTTGTATTATTGGCATGGTCCAGACACAAACTGCTTGTTGGACAATATGGAGACAAGTTCACTATAAAATGGCTCTAACTACACAATAAAATATTTTCCTGCACTGTACTGATATATATATAGACCAGCATAAAATAGACACACACTAGTCATGAATACATAGACTGAGAGTGAGTAAACACATATTTATACCAGACTAACTTCAGACTTACCCTACTTTAAAAGAGACTTACTTTGTATATTCTTAGGTACAGAGTTCAACAGATTATAGGCAAATGCTGCACTGGGTTACTCTGTGTCAGATTCTGCTGACTTCAGAGGCCACACATGTAGGGCAAGTTCTTACTAAGCAAATATAGCATCTGGACCATATCACCTCTCTGCAGCAGAAAATAAATGTGCTTAAGAACCAGGTATTTAATAGTGTAGAAATCAAACAGTTCAAGCAGCCTTCAAGAAATTATAAGTCTATATTTAGCAGGCCTACCACTGCTACTAAAGCCGCTGCTGAGCCACCTACCACTCTTGATACTCCTTTGGCACCACTACTCCATCTCTAGTTTGAAATCCTAAATTGTTATACTGCTCTGACTCAGAGAAACTTTGCTGCTTCCAATAAGCATTCTGAGGGTGGCTACTACTCCACTGTGTCTATTTACAAACCCAAAAATTCCAACCATGTCTTTAGCTGCCTCATGGGCACCCCTATCACACTATTTGTAACTAATCTGTGCAGTATCTTGCCCAATATACAAAATCAAGTCAAGACTAAATTTTAGCAGCAACACCCACTAAAATTGACAAGATTGACAATGCTCTTCCTAGGCCTCAATGTGCTGTGGCATTGCCTTGTGTCTGTCCTATGCAAATTCATGCAGTTTTTTTAGTTGCTGGGGGTTCATGGTAGTCTTGAGGGCACTAGCCTGGCATTGACTGTTAAAGAATGCATATACTTTGTTGATGTACCACCTTCATGGTAGAGGACTTTGATGCCTTCATCACCAACAAACACCATATTTGTAATATGCAAATAATAAAAAATAGTGGTTCAGAGTATTACTGTAGAAGAAATTTGAATGTTTGATGTTATGTTTCTTTTATAAACATACTAAGCCCATTGGAAATGCAGCCCCTGGCATGCTTTTTTTAATCACTTGCAATTCTGGCTTGCTGCTCTGCAGCAATGTTGGCTTTTGCAGCCTTCTTTCAATTTTTGCTCAGCTGCATTTCCTCTTGGTAGGTATTTCTCTGTCAGAGAGGCTCTCTTCTGTGCTGCTAGAAACACCATTACTATAATTGCTTGCATTACCATTGTCTTTAATTTCTAAATACACAAGTGTAAAAATAGGAGTTTCACATTTGTTATTGGTATGTTGGTCAAGAATGAGGGGAGCCATGGAATATGCACCCAGTGAAGTTTGTAAACAACCACTGGGTGAAAAGATATATCCCTAGACCAGCTCCCTTGGGTATGTTTTCCTTAGAACTAATTATATCCTTAGTCTTCAATTGGGAGGTAGCCTTGCTTGGTGCATACAAAGACAAGGAGAGTTCTTGTTGTTGTACATTCACATCTATTGGTTCCTTGCTTCTGTGGTCCTTTTTAGGTGCTGCAAGCATGAGTTCTCCTTCTTCTCAGTGCTGCTTCCATCATTTCATCAAATGAAAGTCTTGACATATCAAAGATGAAATATAAAAAAAGCTGTAAGTGTGGGAGGCTGCCCAACAACTGTGAGTAGAGTATTTTGTCCTGTAGTTTGGGGTGGGTTTTGTCCTGTGGTTTGGTAGAATGTGTCAGTAAATGTCTTTTGACTTCTTCACTGTAGTAGTTGAAAAGAAGGTAAAGACTGCAAAATTATACCAAGTCCTTGTAGTGGCAATGATTTCTAAAATGACCTAATAACTTCAGCCAAGTGGGGGCTCATCATTGTTGCTTCTTTAGTTTTGTAGATACATACATCATATTTGACTACCTCATGATGCACTTCAGAAAATAAGTCAGTCAATGACTTTATAGACCAGATGAAGCAGACTCATGAAGAGGCAAAAGCAGTGCTAGCAAAGGCCAAAGTCATTGATATGGCATGCTACTATGATTATAGATGCACTCCAGCCCTCAAGTACAAATCTAGTAATCAAGTCTTCTTAAATGAGTTGGATATCACCACCACTTGGCCATCTCAGAAGCTGTCTTGCTGCTAGTTAGGCCCCTTCATAGTGGAATACATAGGCCCTCTAGCCTATTGCTTTTGATTGCTAATGAGCATGTGCCAACTCTTCAACATGGTGAAGCTGTTTCCTGTGCCTGAGGACCTTATTCCAGGTTAATGTCTGAAGCCACTACTATCACTAGTCCTAGTTAACAACATAGAGGAGTATGAAGGAAAGTAGATCTTGGACAGTTGCTTGTTTAAATGCAAGCTCCAGTTCAAGGTGAAGTGGAAAGGCTATAGCCTTGAAGACATATTTTTGGAGCCACAGAAGAATGTCCATGCACCAGGCCTGGTTAAGGAATTTAACTAGAAGTATTCTAAAGCACCTCAGGCTATTCAAAGTATCTCCTTTCTTCAGCCGACATTTCCATCCAGGACTACTTCTTCTTTACATGTTGAGACACTGTATGCTAGAGGGGGGTGATGTCAGAGGACACCCATTTTTCTTAGTTATAATTTTTCTTTATGCCTTTTTTGATGCTCTATCTATTGAACCTACTCTCAGTACTCAGAGTACTCTAGTTCTCAATCTATAATTCTGACAAGTGTGGTCTCTCCAAGTCCAGCATATAATTAGTCAGCAAGTGTTCCAGCAACCACTGACTAAGCACTGGGTTGGCTTTTCTGTCATACTATACAGTTGTTTCCCACACTTCTGGAGCTTTTAAAGCATCACACAAGGCATAGGAAATCCTCAAACTTGTTCTTTTTGGATTTTCCTCTGCCAGGTGTGTAGTTATATAATAGGTCATAGTACAGTACTGAAAATACTTTGGATTTTTCTCCACCAGTTGTGTGACTTAGCCACAATCTCCAGAGGTTGCCCTTACATATAACTTATGACTTTACATACAATGATAAGTCCATTGACAACACTTTTTTGTGCCAGGTCATGCAATGTCCTTTCTTGAATATATTCTAGCTATTTGTGCCAAGTTTCAACATCTGCTGGGTGATGGAGGGAGCATGTGGCTATTTCAGTTGGTGGCAGAGCAATAGAATTGATTGTGAACATTGTATTACTAATTGGGCAGTGCAAAAATGGCTTTCCATCTGGTGCAAAGTGCATTCCATCATCCCTATTGATCCCCATTGTTACACTCCTTTGCATTAACAAGCCAATGGAGATTAGGTTGTGTGTCAAATCAGCAGCATGCTGTGCATTTCTGAAGGTCAGTTCAATTGTTTCTCCTGCATATTGTACCCACTTTTAGACACAGCCACATCTATGTATACTGAACTCACCATTCTTTGCAGTTGATCTGATAGCATTTCCTTAGAAGAACCATATGTTATGAAGTTAGCTCTGTCTGTGAAGAAGTTGTGGCTTGCTGCAGAATCCATGTACATGGTGATCTTATGCATCAGATTGCAGTTGGTTGTTAGGGAGTGTCAAGAAAGCTAGGCATCAAGTGTTGTTTGCATTATAACTGACACTGCTAGCACTGGAAAGTGTTTTTCTTGAAAATAAACCTGTTATATGACTTTCAATGTAATAATTTCCAACAGAAAAAGGCACTTTTCTTTGTTTAAAGACTTTTTCTCTCAGAAATTAGCATGTTGGAAATTGCTGCAAAATCCTGATATACAGCCCTCTGCCAGTAAATAGATGAGTGGTTGCCATTCTTATGTTCTACTTTATACTTGTACATGTCAAAGGCACCTTCTATAGACCTGATGGGCTCTTTAAGCAACCCCAATGACCTGGCAACCCTCCTTCTAACCTTGCCAACAATAAAGCCTTTGCTAACTGAATCAACTAACTCCATGTATTTATACACATAATTCAGCTTCACATCTGCCTACTTTGTACCAACCAACCTCCTGCCAACACTCTCTTACATTCTATTGTTCCTTACCAACCTGAACCATTTGCTACTCAAGCTATTTTTTATATTGCTAGCCTAGCTGCTTATAATCAAAGAGAGCTACCAACAGTTAGGAATATAGAAGAGCCCCAGCCACTAAGGGAAGACTTTTACAACCTTACTTATAATGCCATATCATGTACCAACAAAGCCACTGCTGAGGACTGTTACCTGATACTGGTTCAACATTGGCTAGAGGACTTCAAGTGACCCCCTGATTTTAGCAATAATGAGTACTCCCATTTTATCTGCTATGCTACACACTTTTTTCTTAGCAACAATCACCTATAGTGCTGCTATTGTGATAGTGCCTACAAGTTGGTCATTAAACCCAATAGTTTTCTTCAGATCCTCTGTGCCATGCACAACAAACTTGGCCACCATGGTCTCTTCATAACATGTGCCACACTCATAGAACAATTTTGGTGGCTGCATGTTCATGCTGACATTGCCTGGTATGTCAAAACTTGCCACCTCTGTCAAATTCAACAGACACAGCAACTACTTATACTCCCTATAGTTGCCACACCCACACCCTTATTCAGCAAAATATATATTGATACTATGCATATGCCAAAGTCCAGCCACTTCAAGTATATCATTCGAGGACATTATTCTTTGATTTATTAGCCAGAAACTAGGATGTTACAAAGAAAAAACACAGACACTATTGCTAAGTAGTTATTTGCCATTGGAGTGTGCTAAGGGAAATAGTCATTGACAATGGTGCTCCCATTATCAAAGCCCTTGCCTATCTTGCTAAAAAATACAACCTTCACCATATTTGCATCTCTGAGTACAACAAATGCACCAATGGCTTAGTTGACAGGCTTCACTTTGATGTGTGGCAAGCACTGTTCAAGGTGGTCAATAGCAATGAATCACAATGGAGCAAGGTGACCTACTCAGTCTTTTGGTCAGAATGAGTTACCATCCATAAGTGCATGGGTTGGTTACTATACTACATAGCAACTAGTACTCATCCACTTCTCCCTGCCAACACTGTTGAGGTAATATACCTCCAGCTAGCCCCAAACAGCATACTGTTGACTACTGACCTTATTGCCCAGTGCACTATCAACTTGCAACATTGCCAAGAAGACTTGGCATGCCTCTATGAAACTATCTTTGCTGCTAGGTACCAAGCAGCACTAAGATTTGAAACTGACTATAGTGCTACTATTTTCAACTACAACTTCAGCTGCAGATTGCTAGTACTAATGAGAAACTCAAAGATTGAAACTACCCACAACAAGAAGATGCACTATTGTTACCTTGGGCTCTTGATAGTTATTTCTAGAAATTGTTGAGGTGCTTACATTCTTTGTGAACTAGATGGATCAGTTTTGCACTGCTCCATTGCTGCCTTCTACCTACTCCTATACCTAGCATGGAAACATATTTCCTTGCTGCAAATGTTTTTAATAATTAACACTGCCAAGCTTTGTGAACTGAAAGAAACAAATCTCCTTGGCAACAATGACTTGCTGCCTGAAGAAGAGGACAATTAATACACACACATGCTAAGAATTTCTTTATATATTGGCTACTTTACTTTCTTGCTGCTCATTACTTTTATATATTACAAATACTATTTTCTTTGCTGCACCTCCATATACCTAGCTGCAGCAGCAGTATTTACTGACACTTGCCACCTGGCGCAAGCCTTTTCTTTGCCAAGAGTATTTTGCTATAATAATTTACTGAGCATTCCTTTTAACTTCAAAATTTGTTGAGGTTTCTTTAAGTCTTCTTCATTACTCACAGTCTTGCTTCTTACAATATCTTATAGATGCTTTCTTACTTCTACCATTTCTTATGTGACCTCAAAAAGAAGTATGGAAAAGTTCAATTTGTTACATGACTACAGTTTACACTATGTCTACATACAAGTTCAAATGTTTCTAATTTTTTAAGGCATGCCTAGGAGCCATTGAGCAGCAAGCTGGGGGTAAGAGGTTGTCCTCCTCAATATTGTTCTCCTCCTGCTACTTCAGAGCATTGGCAATGTCCTCCAAATAGTCCTCCAGCACAGTTACCATCTGCTTCAAAATATTGGCATGGTGCCACTGCTGCCAACTCCACCTTTACTGCCTTCTTCTCCTTGCCAAATATTTCCAGCATTGCCCAGATGCATACCTGCAAACGCTCTAAGTCAGCAGCAGGATGCAGGGGCACCATGGAGAATGGCAACCCTTCTCCCAGCCAGAGAGCATTGGCACTGAAGACACAAGGAGTTGGCAGTGCTGTCTACTGGAGATCAAACTATAATAAAAGTTTAAAAAACTCACTTCCAAACAAAGAAAAAACTCAACCTAGCAACTATGTGCTGGCAAGGCATTAAAGTCTCCCAGTTAATGCCAGGCAACAGTTTAAGTGCAGCAGAATCCTTGCCACCCCACTTTGGCAACCACTCCTACTAACAAGGGGACTTGGTGCCTGCATCACCATTCTTCTCGTCTTCAGGTTCCCCTGCTGCATCCTTGTTGCCAAGCTCCTCTGACTACACCTTGTCCACCTGCATTGGCAATGGGGCACTAGAAAAGAGGCTCCTACAAAATCAAGTATCAGCTAATGCTAAAGCAAATACAACAATACTCACCTTAAACAACTGGGACCTGCTCCTGGCATGTCCACTACTGGCAACATTCTGCTAGCCACCAGAGCCCTCTTCAAGCTCCTCACCTCCTCTTCTGCTATATTTGGCAACCCAGCAGCAATCCTTATCCTCTTCTCTTCTCTTCTGTGCTAAGCAAAGGAGGTGCCTTTTGTTTGCCAGTGGCAACATCTCCCTTGCTAGTCCAGAACTGCACCACCCTTACTGCCCATGCTTGCTAATGCCTTGTCATGTCAGTAGAGCAAGACTCTCTGCACTGATAATAACAGCCCCACCTGCTGCTACAACTGCCCACTGAGCCTCCACAAACTCTTGTGCTCTTCTAATCCTTACTGCTTGCTCAAATATACACTTGACAATGGGGTCAGGGGTGTCACCATGCTCACTCACAGTAGAGAGAATCCTCAGTCACTTATTTTGGATTGAGGATACATTGTTCTTATTTATATTCAGCATCAGATTTACTAATAGTGCTTTAGAATAATACATACAAACCAACTTAGTTACTTATCTTGGACTGAGAAATAATACTCACTATTGTTCTTAGTGATCACTCAGGATATACATCTGGAATTCTAATAGAATGTAGTGCTAATCATACCACAATTTACATCATGCTTACAGCAGTTGCTGTCATTTGTGCTCTACAAGAAGTGGTAGAGTAGGGCTCATGTTTTGAAAGGATTCAGTAATGACATACAGAGCTGGATAAATTGTTGTCAATGCTTAGTAGCAGACCTCCACTTGAAAACTTGAAAGAAGGACATGATACACCTGTATTAATTGTGTACACAAATCCAGACCAAAAACCCTATAAACCAATGATATTCATTTTCTTTTGTGAGTTGTGGACTCTGATACACCATCTAACCATTGCATGGCAGGTGACCTATAGAAAACTTGATTCATTTTTTAGCATTCCTGTCTCAACATTGACATGGAATTCACTGCAACATAAACTTGTGCCTGCCAAGCCAAATGCTATGACAACTCCATAAAAATATTCTAACATTACACACAAGGGTGCTCCTGAGAAATTCATATTGTTTCATACTATAGGGCCACCTAGAGACTGAGATAGTGGCTTACCAAACTGTTGAAACTACAGCAAGGTAATCTCTAAAGCTTTCAACCATGTAAAAATTTAGGCAATGAATGACAAGAGCCAGATGGAGGGTGTCCAGTATCCTGATACATGTACTATAAGCTAAGAAAAGTGCAGAGCAAATTTCATACCAAAGGAGCAATATCTGCCAAAAAAAGAACATAAGGTAGTGCAGGAGCTGCACCTACTACTGTCTTGAGCAATTTTCTGTCTTTAAGATTGTTTGCAAAATATGTGTAGGACTGTACACATACTATCCTATAGAGACTGGAGAACAAATACAAATATAATCAGGGTGCTGAATGCCTTCAATGCAATGATCCAAATGTGTAAAGTACATTGCAGTGACAAGTCCACCAGGAAATATAGCTCTGAGAGTGTTATTGAGCAAAATTAGGGGCTGAGAAGTCAATGACATTTGTGAACCAAGATCACACAAACATGGTAGTTTAGAGGAGAAGGACAAGCAGCAGGCATCATTTGTTCCCTTGTTGGTTCTTTATACCCAGGGTGTGTGTATGTGTGATTGATGCTTTAGAATAATAGGTTTTGGTCATAACAATTATTTGAGCTAGCAGTATAATTACTTTATTCTATATTGAGTAATGTATCAACTTTTTTGTTTAGTTTTTTTTTAATCAACAAAATTATTGATAGCTGCTTTTGTTTTCATACAAATTAAAATGTGAAAAATTTCCAGATAATAAGCAAAATTGATGTAATGAATTAGATAGAAATTTTTAAAGTGAGACTGTAAAAAATTCCAAGCTTTGAGTTGAGGCTGGACAAAGGAAGCCTTGCCTTCAGATATGCAAGGCCTTAACTGAACAAAGTGAAGTTTAGGCTGGATGGAGCCTTGCCCTTAGATATGCAAGGCCTTAACACCAAACCAAACAAAGTGAGGTTTAGGCTGGATGGAGCCTTGCATTTTTGAGGGGGTTTGGGGGCAAAGCTCCCAATGAGATACTAGGCCTGTACTGAAGGCATGCATCATGGCTTGTAGAACTAAAGGGATATGTAACTAACCATTGCATATTGTAAGTACACAGTCATGTGAACAGTAAGTATGAAGGTGGAGGTATCATGATATTGATAGGCAACCAAGAAAATGGTTGATTTGAATCAACCTAATAATATATCATGGCATGGTTGAATGACAAAAATTGACCTCAACAAGGTTTGCTGGCAACCTTAGTGGGCTTCAAAGTGTATCATACTGGCAAGGTCCCATTGAGGAACAACCAGTTTACTATAAATACATTGAGGCTGACTATAGAGCACACATACATAGCTGAGGGGAGTGACAGTAGCACATATATTTCTAACTTACCCTCAAAGTATGCATGCAATGTAACAGTCAGTAAAGAGTCATCAAGCTGAATCACAATTTATAAGTACAATTGGAGCGGCATAGAAAACCTTGTAGCACATCATATGCATATTTAGCAAGAAGAGTAATTGTGATTCTTTGCTCAAGAAAAGAGTTTGTAGTAGTCAGAATAAACACCATGCCAAAAGTTGGGGAGGACATTATCAATGTTCTTGAAAAATTTGGTTTCCAAACATTGCATGTGATGTGTTCTCAAATGCCAATCTTATTTTCCTGGTGGGCATTGCCTCTCAGACCATCACATCCACTGCAAGGAGAGCCATGCATTTGAGTGTGCATCACCCTCTTACTTATGTAAAAGAGTCAGGAAAGTTGTTTTCAAGCATTTTTTTGAGTCTTCTGGATCTCATTGAAACAGATTTGAAATTTATTGACTATAAGTAACCATCATCATCATGAGAAGCTCTCTTGTAGAATGCGTTCCAAGTCCTTGTGCAAGACTAGTGACTTTGAGGAGTTCTTGACTTCAAACTCACAAATGCTCTTCTTTACATAAACCACATCATAAAAAGTGTTGTGAATGAGGTTGTTAGATCCCAAGGTTTGGCTCTGATAATGTATAAATAGAGGTCAAGACAATGATGCAAAATATAGTATTTGCAATAGATAAAATTTGACTTAATAGAATTTAGTCAAAACTTTTATATTGCAACACTAAGTTCACAAGTTTGTGGAGCTTTTGTTACACCAATTGCACACTTTAAATGTAGCACAATATAAGTTTTCAATCTGAGTCAACTTAATGATCAAACTCAAAATTTGGTTCAAATAATATATTAAATCAAAACCAGAGAAGTCAAACTAGTGCTCCTAGGCCTAAGTAATCCGCTCACTAGGGATCCCATGCTGTGGCAATCAGCTTGCTTGCCCCACTCCCCTCAAATCCTTCTCCTTCTATATCTTGCTTGCATGCACACAGACCAGCATGTTGTACACATGATTCCATCCATTATATATTCTGCCTTCACGGCTGTTGGATACACCTGGGCTATTTTGTCTCAGCCACTCCCATGTGAGTGATTCCTTTATCTCTGCTAGCCCCTCTTCTTTCATTCTTTACATCATCCTCCTTCCTCTGCTGTGCTCTCTGGGGCCTGTTGCTCCTGCTGATGGTTGGTTGGTGCTGAGGGCTGAGCATAACAATACTTGTTTGTAAAAATTTCATATATTTCCTGTTATTGCAGTAAATCTAAATAATGCAAAAGGTTAAAAAGAAAAAAAATAGCATACCATAAAGTCCAGCCAATATAGAACGTTGCAATAGAGTTGGTCAAAAATGAAGAAATAGTAGCTGTAATATTTAGGACATCAAAAGTTGTATTATTATTTTCAGCAGTTGTTGCCAAGGCAAGAGGGTTTGAGAAGATGGATACAAATACAAGTGTGAATACTGTATAGTTCATCAGCTTGTATGAAATATTCACTATGGATGTCACACACCAGAAGTACAGAAGCATAGCATTATGGAAAAACACAGTGCCCAACGTCGTCTTTGGAAGACAACCCATGCACGCCATATGATAAAGGAATCATTGATGACAGGCTAAGGCAGTTCAGCTCCTCCAGATAGTTGAATCGATGTAGACGCACAGGAGTTAAGGAAAACCAGTTCAAAGCTACATTCAACGCTTCAAGAGTAACATTGTTATTATCAACACGTTGAGAAAGAGGTGTCACATTGCGTTGGAAAATTTGATATGAATCAATGGTACCCCATATTTGTATCAACAAAGTTCCACTAAATGCAACAATACCAAACCAGATGACTGCTAGTTGACATTTGGAGTGCCAAGTTTGGGCTGGATGCCTGTTTGACATGGCAGATAATGGCTGAGTACATGTGTTCTGAATCCTCAAGAGCTATCATACTGGTAGGCAACAATAACTGCAATTGGTATAAAAAAACCTATGGAGAAGTCAGTATCTGGTGTTCAATCAGAAAGAGATAGACCATAGAAAAAAATCATTGGTGATATATAAATCAACTCTACAAGCAGGTTCTGCCCAACTGCTTGGATAATTTGCCGTTCTTCAGAAGTCATGATCAGTGCTGGAAGATAGTAGACTGCTGAGACAGTGGTGGAGGGCACGAGGGTGGTTTCTGCTCTGTCTGATTCAAGATGAGTTCTATATCAAATTCTAACCAATCAATGTGGCAGAAATACATATCAAGGGAATGGACTACGTGACGATCTGTTCTAGTTCTTTGGACCACACGTCTGATCCAGATATGTGTGATATTTATTCCCTGTATTTATCTATCTCTGATGCCCTGGCATATCAGGGTACAACAGAGCTATGGTTTGTAACACAGCCATACCAAATTATGCAGCATGCTTTGGATCCCTATGTGATCTATAATAAGATCCACTTCCTTGTATAGTATGCATTACGCACTATTTTCCGCTCTGAGAATCATTTCTTTTGTTCTCTGTGCATGCTGACATTGCGCTGGCATTGAAAACGGAATTGTAAATCTGTACCATGTGTGCCCTTGTTCGCGTCTGGTTGAGTCTCCAGTGCTAGCTACAATGTCACTGTTGGGGTCAGCCAATGTTGATGAGCCTTAGTTAACAAATTTTATTTCGTGTCAGAGTCGATACTTGCAAAATCTGTGGGTTTTCTCTACCCCTAGTCATAACTACTCTCACTCTTATCATGATCCTCCGAGTCGCGGCTCGTAATAATCATCATTCTCTCATCTTTGATAAATGATAAATCATCGAATGGCGCGCGCAAATATGATGAATTTGGTTACGTATAACAATACTTACAGTTACGGACTCATGCGTGTTAGAGTCATAGCATCCTTTATCAAGTTGAGATCTCCCTGTTCCTTCGTCAAACGCGCAATAGAGCGCCTTCCTCTCTTCCTCGTCCCCCGCGCTCACCGATCCTTTCCCGCCTTTGACTGGATTGATTAAGAACCAAAATGGATGATCACTGACCATCTTTTTTTCGTATGACACTGATAAATCATCTAAATGGTGACAGTTACTTCCTGCTGCGTATATAGAATCATTGAAACCATCATCTTTAGTACTCGTCAAACGCGCAACAGAACAGTCCGAACAGAACAATGCAAGAACGCTCCTTGCGTTGCGTTGCCTTCCTTCCACCCTCCTCTCCCCTCGTACCCTCGTCCCCCATTCCCCTCCCCTCCCCCCGGCGCCCCCATCCTCTGTGAGTACAAATGATAACGTCACGCCACCAGCTCCAGACGCTCCTCCTCTGCGCTCTCTCGCTCCTCACCGCGGTGCCCACGGCGCGTACAGCAGTGACCTGCCCCCCGAACGACAAGAATGAGATGTCCCTCGCCAAGGAGCCGGAAAAGGGCATTGGCCTTATTCAGTGCACGTATAAGGACGGTGTGGTGTGCAAGTATTCGACCATTGTACGTTCCATTTTTGCTTTGGGAAGCAGGGATTTTTGCATTGAACAAAACGACAGAACGGCTCGTTGCTTTCAGGCTCCAACTTATCCTGTCAGAGCAGTGGCCAAGCAGAAAACAAGGACGCGTACGTGGTCTCATACCTTCTACCCTCCGCTCCGCTCCAAGCTGACTAAACCCGCGCTACACTATACAGATCATCGACTCCGACCACAGCACAGACTCGATCATCCGCGCCAATGCCAATGCGCACTCCACCCACTGACTCACGACCGCCCGGTTCGCCCCCGCCAACACCCTCGACATCGACACCGACATCGACGACCCTAGGAGCGGGAGAATCAAGAACCATCATCATCAACCTTAGCAGCCCCATCTCCCTCTCCCTCTCCGTCGCCATCCCCCTTCTCTCCGTGTCCGCCAGCAGCTCGAGCCTCACAGCTGCGGTCACGACCGTCACACCAGGGCCCGATGCCGTGTCAGGGTCAGAATCAGGGTCGGTCTCGACTTCGACTCCCGGGCTTGTCGTCGTGACGAGCACACCGACAATCACGAAGGTGCTGACGTCGAGCCCGGTCGTACAGCCCACAGCCGGCGTCAATGGCGCCCGCGCACGCGCACGCGCTGGTGCTGGTGCTGCTGGTTCGGTGGGTGCCGTTCTGCTTGTAGGCGGAATGGTGTTGTGAGCCTTTGCCCCGCCCCGAGGCAGGACGTGCTGTGGTTACTCCGCTCTCGACTCGCCTGCAGCTGGTATGAGTGGTATGAGTGTGGGAAGAGGTCGTGGTATCCTCTTTGGTTTCTCAGAGGAGAATGCTGATCTTTCTGACCTTTTTCTGTTCGCTTTTGCGATGACTAGTACTACTAGTCGTAGAGAACTATGTTTCTACAATCAATATATAGTGATCTGTTTATTTGGAATGGACTACATACGCTATGTTGAACATCGATCGCGTCGCGTCTTGCTTCTAGCTTGATAGGTAATTAGGACGCGACGTGTGAAAACACACGTGCTGAGAGATGAATACTACTTTTGGTCTAATGGCTCCGAAAACGGACAGGTGAGCTTTTTAAAATTCCATCTATTTTCCCATCCATTTCTCCGCACACGACTTGGGCATAGTTCCCTGATTTCTCGGTTCGCTGTAGAGTAACAGTTATACGACATGTTTATTTTTGAACGTGAGCTATCATTACACGTCGCTTTTTTCTCATTTGACTAGTGTACTTTGACGTTTGATGCACTGGCACGACGCTGGGATAGACCTTCAGCCGCTTGATTCCAACACTTTGCAAGGCTCACATCTTCGTTACTGTCACACTTTATGATCGTTTGACATGACTGGCAGGACAGGAACGTGAGCCTGACATATGCATGGTCTGAGAAATGAATAACAATTCTGGTCTAGTGCTCCAAAAACAAACATGTTCTCGAAAGTCTCCGATTTGCTGAGTATGCTTCTGCCATTCCACGCGTCAAATACAAAGTCTAAATATAATTATCAATTATCTCTACAGAAGATCTCTTCTTCGGAATGATTATGACCAAAGTTCATCAGTGGAAATTCACCTAGAAGCCCAACCTCTTCTCTGGTGGCGCGTCGGGATGTTCCGTTCACAGCAGTTGAATCTTCTCTTTAAAGTTGCCTGGCTTTATTGTCTATATTATTATTAATCACAAGATAAGCATAGCCGAATTGCAAGTACTATAATACATAACTCCTTCAATTAATCCTTTGAACCACATGTGTTGCCGTCATTCTAATTTTTCAGTGGTTCGCTCAGGCGCTGCCGAATTAGATCCACGATGGTTGGTGCGTAGACAGGTATGGAAGCTACAAACCGTCGTTCATCACAATTAGTTGAACTTAGCTAAAGTAAAGTGACAACCAGCACTTACCACCATGAAAATCAGCCGTGTATTTGACGCCCTGTGCGTAATATACGAGGCTTCAGAGATCTAAAATATCGCACAATCAGCAAGGAATCGCACCTCGTACCACTCTCCATCCGGGAAAGTTTGTAATGTATCGTTCCAAACAGCATAATGCTGCAAGTACGTCAGGTCAAAATAAGCGAAAGAGAAGTGAAGCCATATACCTTGTGACCGAGGTTACGAGCTAATATGGCATAGTCGTGGACGTAACCTGAGGACCCACTGTCAGCCGAAATTGTAACACGTCAATAGTAAATGACCTACTTGGAGGTGCAAAAATCTCCACGACAGTAGATCGAGGCGAAGGAGGCATAAACAGTTGGTGCTAAAACCCAAGTCAAATGCTTTGTATCCATAAACTTGACCGCCTTACCGTCAGGCCATTCCCGTGTACACCAACAAGGATCTAGAAGAAGGTTAGTAACGCGAAACAATCAGAAGCACGCAAAAAAAGACGGACTGTCGACCGCGCCATGACCTCCATCTGCTGCGCCAAGTTCATCTTCTCCATCTGTGCAACATATACCTGACATATCCCGCTCCACTCAAGCTCCTTGAGCGCCTTCACAAAACCTTCGTGGTCCGCATCTGCCAACCTCCTCCCGCTACCCTGCCGTACAATGTACGTTACAAACGGCATCTCCGAGACTACCATTGGTGGAGAGGTGATGGCACCACGGCTGTCAAGCTGTGGTAAATAACCGATAGTGTTCCGTACCGTGGTGCGCCTAATCGGTTCCCAAAAGGTATCGGAAGCGTTAATTGCCATGGTTGAAGAAATCATCTTGTGCCAAACTTTTGAGTACTCGCTGCAATGGATCAGTTAGCGAATGAAATTGCCTCGTAGAGGTCTTTGACGCACTGCGTCTGAGCTGCCGGTCGGCAAACTACCATCGCTCGTTCAAACACGAAGGTTTTATCGAGGGCAGCGAGGTCGTCCCATTGGTCTGCGTTTTCGATGCTTGTTGAAGGGAATGTAGCCCGCATAAGACCTGCATTGAGGCCGGGTGGGTCGCGCCATTCTTGACCAAAGATATGCTGTATACAAGGAAACTGATCAAGTTCGCACTTTGAGAGATTGGGTTTTATCCATACCGGAAGTAGAATACGCGACGCGAAAGAAGGGACTGCCGTATACCTCGTTGATAAATAAGGGCCCGTGAGAGCTGAATATACACGCCATGCTCCAAGAATGATTTCTCCCCACCAATGGTAAAAGTGCTAGTGGAGCAGCGTCAGGTCGCGTGATGCATTCTATACCTCTCTACTTACACTCATAAATTGCTCAGTATCGTAAGCAATAAGTGTGAACCCCTCTACGACTAGGGCCTGCTCTCCCAGAATGCTTGTTGCCTCTTCTGGGTCAATTATTTGCAATTCCTGGAGTAGCAAGGTTAGGTTAATGAATGAAACTGTTCGATTCAAGCTGCAGAATACGTACCTTATCCGTTGGTGAAAGATCACGGTCTGGCCCCATATCCAGTGGGCGTGCTATGATGTGCTCTCTAGGCGGGAAGATCGATGGTGTGGAGGTCACGATGTAAAACGTGCCCTTTCGAAGATATAGCCGGTCTAGCAGACCAAACCCGTACACGAGATCACTACCAGGTATGGTCGTTTCAATAGAAGTCGATGTTGGAAGGTCAGCACGGTTCCTCGAGTTATAAAACGTAGTGGGTAACTTCTCGTCCCACAGTTTCAAACCTCTGAGCTGGTGCTCAGAGTCGATGACAAAGTAGAGGCCGCAGAGAAACAAGATGAGTATCAAGAGGGCTGAGAGATTACGCGTACGGCGCAACGAGGTCATATCGTTGCCAGGCAGCAACAGTCTTCGTCACTCGTCAGAAACAAGGTGAATGAGAAAAAAACGAAGCTCGAAATCTTCTTTTCTAATTCAGGATTGAATGTGACAGCTATCTGCATTCTTCACGGAATTCGTTCGACTGACGCCGGCCAGGGACGCAAAGAAGTTGCCGTGGCACTGGCCGAAACAACTTAGCACGTGGCCGAGCACTGGGTCAATTTGATGTTAATTCGATCACGTGAGACGCGTTCAACCTTGGTTTCTCGGTTCTGCGTAATCATGTCTTTTGCAAACCTTCGGGCATCGCGCCAGAAAAAAGAATACAAATCGTATGTACAACCAAGCGCTTCGACTCAGTTTTCCTCAAGTACACCCATTTCGCAGCCTTCTCTCACTGAAGGCAAGGATGTAGATGGGATTAAGGACATCAGAGAGATCATGTATTCGAATTTGCCACCGAATATCGAAATTCGAGATTCTGGAAACAAAGGTAGAAGTCTATGGAGCAAAACTCGTTATAGTCCCGGTATCCGCGCTTTTTTATTCATTACAATTATGTGATGACTTACATGATTTAAAAACTCAGGCAGCACCCTCTTGACTACAAAACCACACATCGCTGTCTTATCAACTCAATACCTGGACTCATATTGCTCAAATTGTTTTGGTCCTTCACCCTCGGGTGGGCTGAAGAGGTGTACTATATGCTGTACAGTTCGGTATTGCGATTCTGTATGTCCCCAGTCCACCATCATTGTTCTCCCACTAACCACTCGGCTCTCAAGGAATGCCAAAAACAAGACTGGCCGTCTCATAAACGTGAATGCTCGGCGCTTCGGGAATGGGCTAAAGCCGCCCCGTCTTCTGACCTGGCGTTACCCAACGACGCTATTCGATGTTTGGGTCGTCTCGTGTGGAATCATCAGAAAAAGGGAAGCAGTAGTAAATGGGTTTGTCTTTTGGCCAGTCATCTTTCTGTACAACCGACAACATGCTTCAACAGTCCAAGGAAATTGATGCGATGCAGTCACGTACGTGGGGCCATCTCAGCCCAAGTGTTAAGTGGCTCATTAGCTCCTTGATTGAATAGATAGGCAGTCTCTCCAATCCTCATCCTTTGAACTGCACACCCACCTATCGCATGCCCTTGTGCGGTATTTAGGCATCTCTTCTCCTGAAGAGCTGAGCAAGTTTGAACTTAACTCGCCCAAAGACCTGGTAGATATCATATCCAGGGTTTGTAAATATTGTTTTACTCTGGGTCTCACTGATGCAGTTCTGCAGTTCATTACGAACACGTTTTCGGTCACAACCCCGACGCTTACGCCAATTGGAGCATCAGTGTCCCCTATCGTTGCCCTCATCAATCATTCCTGTGAACCCAACGCTGTCGTTGTATTTCCTCGTTCTTCGGCCTTATCTCCTACGCAGGAGCCCTTGATGCATATCATATGCCTACGAAACATTGAACCGAATGAAGAAGTGTGAAACCTTTGATTGACTTTACATAGTTCTAACTAATTGTTACAAAGATTCTGACTTCTTACATTGACACGACCCTCCCAAAATACCTGCGACAGAAGTCTTTGAAAGAAGCATACAATTTCGAATGCAGATGTACTCTGTGCACCAGTAGCTTGGAAGTTGATCCCAGAGAAGCTGTGTTCTGTCCCAAAAAATGCGGGGGTACATGTCCAATAATATTGGAAGGTATTAATTCCCGTCGAAATTATGACTGCCTCTCCATCTAAACTGATAATTCTGTTCTAGAGAGCTGTTTGTGTCAATGCTCCAAGTGCAGAGCCGTCCTAAAAGACACAGGTCCTATTATTGACGCCGTCCGTGTTGGACAGGAAGGCCTGGACAAAGCAACGGCACTTCAGTTCAAAGGTCAACAACAGGATCCTCTTGACAAATCAGTTACCCGGTACTAACGGCCATATAGATTCGACTAAATCTCTCCAATTGACTACGAATCTCATACCAATCTTGATCTCTTCCGGGCTTACCCCTTCCTCCCATCCGCTCCTCGCACTATCTCGTTTACACCAGTCTCTCCTCATAGATTCCCTTCCTTCATCGCCAACGCAAGATGCCTTAGACGATGTCATCAGAGCGACTAAACGTTCCAGCACCGGTGTCACTGCGATCCTTCCCTATGGCCACCCGATTCGGGGGATTACCTTCGCAGAACTTGGAAAACTCCTGGCTGTTGATGAGCCATCACCTCGCCAGCCTTCATCACGCGCTGAAGCCGCCTTAGTTTACCCACCCTCGGGACCGCCGCGGCTCAAGTTGGCGCTCGAGACGATGTTACATGCGCGAACTGAGCTGCTTGTTGGGTTTGGGGCATGCAATGAAGGTGGTCAAGTTGGTAAAGATGCCCGAGAGACAGTTGTGGCATTGGAAAAGGAGATGGCGGTCTGGAAACAAGGGGTAAAAAATGTTTTGCAAGATACTCCACGGCTTATCGCTACCGGTTCCAAATCGTGAAAGACATCTTAAGTTCAGTACATAGCTATGAGTACATATATGTAGTCCATTTGTTGGTACATCCATGATTTGTCAAACGGAATTTCTTATCATATGTCGAGTGGCTTGTAAGCAATTCCCTTCTGGTTCAAGCAGTACTCAACAAGATCCATCCCACAAAGTACTTTCTCTTCCTCCAATCGTTTCCCGACAATTTGTACACCAACAGGGAGCCCATCCATGGCCTTTGCATCGTACATCTTGTAAACAGATTTTTCAATGCTGTTCCTCGGTTTAAAATTGCGCGGGAGCTCGTCTTGGAGAGAATTAACACGAGTAACGGGAAGTACTCCAGCGGAGTAATCGAGCTAGAATTATAGTTGGAATCAAACTTTATGGAATGGAAAAGTCGCCTGACCAGATTGAACAAGAGGGTATATCCAAAGGACTTTACTCCGTCTTTCATACCATTATGAGGTACAGCCGGTAATGAGTGCGGAACAGTCAACACATAGTCGAGTTTCTCTTCTTGGAACATTTCGAACCAACGCCTTCGATAGTCCTCACGTCTAGCAACGAGAGGCCAATAGTCATAGACATTCCGCTCGTGGAAGCCATCAAGGATGCTGGCATAGATCTCGTCACGCTTGATGTATCGAACATACCAGATATACAGGCGCTTGATCCAACGGGGCAGAGATGCCATTCGCAGCGCCTGAACGACACCTATGTCATTGGATTCTCCGGAGCGAATCTGTTTGACAGCCGTTCGTCCTATGAGATTATGAGCAAGGATCTTTCGGTATGATATTTAACGGTCCACCTCCATCTGCAATCAAAAGTTGTGAAGCTATCTGAAACCCTTCATAGGGGCTCGGTGGGTTCCTTGTCAGAGATATCGGTATGGGAGTTGGAATAAAAATGGACATTAATTGACGCACAAGTCTACCACTTCCTGGCCGCTCTTGCGAAGGACATCAACAACGGTCTGCAAGGCGCGCTTACAGGCTGGAGAGGGTGCGACAACACCTGAATAAAATGTTAAGAGGAGAAAACTAACTAGAAGCTTGCTAGGGTCCAAGCACCATCGTCCCACATAACTCCCCACTTGCGCTTATAAGGCAATTCTCCAGAAGAATATTCTGGAGCAGTAAAGAGTTGATGGCTGTCATCCCAAGGCATTACGAGACACTATATATAGATGATATACTGATTTATGGTTACCCAGCTGACGACTCACAGAATAATCATACTCCCAAGGCTTCATGCTAATGACAGCTCTCCAGAATGCCGCCAAGTCCTCCAAGGTGCGTGCCATCGGAGAATATACCGGCGGGACACCTTCTTGCCCCGGTATACCAGTCGTGTTGCCAGTCTTCGGGAAACGACCAACGGACGCCTTGATACTGTAAACGCCGGACCAGTGTGCAGGCAGACGGACAGAGCCAGCTACATCAGTTCCGACACCAATTCGAGAACCACCAAAGGCAAGTAAAGCGGCCTCTCCACCCGAAGATCCACCACTGGTGTGCGTAGACTTATGCGGGTTGGTTGTCCTGCCGAATACATCATTCCATGCTTCGCCACTCATCAACGTGATCGGAATATTCGTTTTGACATAGGGCACGGCACCAGCATCCCGTAAGAGCCGAACGAGGACGCAGTCCTTCTGCATGGGCTTTCCTGCCCAAGCTGAGTACCCGATAGACGAGTCCCATCCAGCTATGGAAATAGTCTGAAGATCGTAGGACAGGCGATAGGTTGAGGATATAGTGGCACCAACTCATCAGTACCGATTACTTACATCTTTCAAGCTCACGGGTACTCCAGCAAGTGGACCTTTCTTATTGCAGTCTTTCGCCCATGTTTCGGCAGATGAGATCATGATCTCTGTTAAACAATTGGTGCGAGCATGAGCACGTAAAGCTTGTTTGCTGTATGCTGTCAGTATATTGGTTGGGTCTATTTTGCCAGATTGAACACCGTTGACAAGAGATGCTATAGACTGGTTAAGAATGCCGGCATCCACAGGCCTGATAGGCTCTTTGTATTGAGCGGGAAGTTCGTCGATACGGTTCTTACGTTCAGCTTGCTTTCCTGCACTTTGATGGGATACAAGAAAAATGAATTGCACGTAAACGACTGAAAAAGAGCATACCAGGCCTTTCTGTGCGCAAGATATGAAAACAACATCTTGGTGAGAACCTAACGTTTCCTCAGTGTGAGAGACATGAGACATGGTGGCAATAAACACCGGTCCGGGAATTGCCGGGACAATAAAAACCAGACCAGTAGTTAAGTAGGGATCTTGCAGTCGACATTGACACACCACCAGTGGACGGTACAGTGCATCGATCTATGCAGTATATGATAAAGGAATCGATAAAAATTTTCATGCTGAGCGATGAGCAGCTAGACTGGTAAAGGCATAAATTTGAGCAGCTGGATCCAACTCAGGTCTTTTCGCCCTGAGTATGCGAAAGAGGCCGATCAACGAGGTTAACGAGCAGACTCAAAAGGCCGAGCATAGTACCGAGACAACGAGGATGACATATCTACATTCTGCTCATTTCACTTACCAAGATAAGTACACTCGGGCTTTGCCATGTATGAATTATTCATGTCATAATACTATCTATTTTACTATTCTGATATCTAATACTATTTCAGATCTGAGATAATTTATCTCTGTCCTTCTGACTCAGTTTCCTCGATTGAACCGTGATATCGATTTCAATGAGTTCTTACAGTTAAGATCTTCCTATCAACATTCAAATTACTCTCGTTGACGAATGTCTGGTTTGAATGGTCCGGAAAATATGCGTAAGACTCACCAGTCTACGTATCACCTTGAAAACAACATGAATATTAATCCGCATGTCTAACATACCCACTGGAATGGCTGTACAACTAAGAATCCATCGCGTTCTTACTCTTTCAATCCGCAATGTATTTTAATTACAATCCTCCTCCTGAAACCCCACCAGATCGTGCACCATCAATGAATACTGTATACAGTTGTGGTATTTGTGTTTCGAGAATGATATAATCTCGCCGTCTCTACTCGAGCTTAGTCCGTAACGTCGTACGTGCTCAGAATTTGACCTTGGAGACGTTCTCCCAGAAGGCCTTGCCGTGGATAGTAGCAATCTTCAACTCAAGCTCTGAGGGCTGACGAGAGCCGTCGCTCTTGGCGAAGGTTCCAGCACCCCAGGGGGATCCTGAAATAAGGACGGTAAACATTGAATGTTTTGGGCCAGCATTGATCGGTTCAACGTACCACCGTGGACCTCATCAACGTTACTGAGCTCACCAAAGGAGCGAGCGTAACCTAGAGGAACGTGGATAATTCCATGGTGGGTAAAGGTCGACATGGTGTTGAGGGCAGTAGTCTCCTGTCCTCCACCAGGGCCAGCGGTGGAGGTGAAGATCGAGGCATATTTACCATAGAGAGCACCAGTTGCCCAGAGGCCACCAGTGCTGTCCCAGAAGGTCTAGTTGGATATGGGAGATCAGAAAAGTGAAGTTTTACGGACTAAAATAATATACATACCTTCCATTGAGCGGGCATGGTACCGTAACGGGTAGGGATACCAAAGAGGTAGGCATCGTACTTGACGAACTCATCCAGGGTCATGACGGGGTAGTCAGGCTTGGGAGGGGCATACATCTTGGTCAGGATTTCGGGGGAAAGCGTCTCAGGAATCCTGTCCCATCGATGAGCGACGAAAACTACGACAATCAAGAAATTTTTCTCGTACTGGAAGATCTGGGCAGATCCGCCACCTTCGATGACACCTCTCTTGACAGCCTCGGCAACTGTAGAACATCGTAAGTCATCGTCGAAAACGCGTAAAATGATGCTTACGCTTGGCGATGTGTCCGTAGGTGGTGTAGATAACGATGGCGACCCTGACAGACATTGCTTCGGTTTGGTAGGGAGTTACTGGGGGAAGAACGGGAACAGTAGAAGCGGTAGGCGACTGAGGCACTGGGGCTGATTGTGAAGCAGATTCGGTCGGAGTGGTCGCGGCTTTTATAGTCGGTTTGTTTTGACTGACGTTGTCGGTGAAGTTATCCTTTTGGCGCTTGTTTGGGAAACACATGGCCGAATTTAGCCGTAGACAACTTGGGAAATCTTCTCCTTTATAATCAAAGTAATTTGCTTACAGCACCGTGGATCATATTTTCTTCCAGGAACCGCAGGGAACCGCGTGGGTCCTCGTGGGACAAACAGTACAAATCCGTCGGCATCAATTACTTATCAACGTTCAACTTCCGATGTCTTTGATTGGAATTCAAGTTAGAAAGACCCGATCCGATATGGCCTTGAAAATTCGTCAGCAACGAAGATTATGCGATGTTCAGGCTAATTCTTCTTTGATAATCCATCTTGACGACGTGCAAAAGTTATCGAGCCCATACGTGACTATACAGTCAGCCAGGGTCAGTCTTGTCAATTTGTGCCTACCGATTATCTATATGATCGAGGTTTCACCAAAGAAGACATCCATACCGTATATCCTGTCCCAATAAAGGGGATTGGTTGCCACGACGAGCGGACTCGCTAATCTTGTTTTTGTTAAAATAGTGTCGCTCCTCTCACGCGTTCGCGTTGGGCTTCATAGCGACGTCGAACAGATTTCAAATGTTCATGATGACAGACAATATGTTCTTCAGCTCTGCTCATAATATGCATGACGTGATCATCCAATTCAGCACAGCAAGCAACTTGAATCTAAGTATCATCTAAGAGCCTTGTGGACATGCTTGCTTCTGGGTGTAACTGTCATTACCTGTCTCCGTCTATAGTAGCCAGTTTCACCTACTATCCGTGTTCGTTCATGCTCACGAAACTTTGACGGCTTAAATGTCTCATGATATCTCAGGGGATCTGCAAATGTTCTTCAAGATTTCTCCTGCCTTCTCTTCCCGCAAAGTCGTTCTCATAGATTCGCAGTCAAAAACCGTCGTCGCCGTCAAATCCCATGTGCCACATGCCAATTCTAGCTATAAGTCTTCTCTCTCGGTCCGGTGACAAGACAATCAAGGAAACTACTACTGTCCAACGGACAGAATCCTCCGCATTGACATATCTATTTGAGAGCATGCCAAGGTTGTTACAAAGGATGTAGGATCTTTGTCGTGATAGCTGACAGTAGTTTTACTTGGGTCTGCCATTAGAGGCTAACGAAACCTGAGCGCTGAGCACTCGTTTATCATGTTTTCCAACATATTCAGATGGTCGCGAATTGACTCCGGAATCCAGATGAGACCTTCGAGCCCTAGTTTGATAGAAACATGACTAGTGCGCAGTTACCAGTCCCATTGTGGGTCATAATGGGGTGACACACCAGCCGGGTCCAGTTTACTTGTCAATGTTTGTAACTCAAATGGGTCTCGTGATGCGTACACGTGGTAAAAACACGTTTCATCACATTGTGACATGTGACATCGCATAACATTCCAAACGTTTGTTTGAGTTCCATGGCCTGGACGACCTTATCATTTTAACGAGCAGACTTCAACACGTCGCAAGACCGATTAGATCCAATAAGAAAATTCCAATGGATCTTCCCTCTGAAATCTGGGCTCAAATCTTTGATATTGCTGCCGACGAGGACATAATCTTCCAGTATGGCCTGCCGACGATGATGTCGGAATCAACCTGGGTCAAAGGACTGACTAGTAAATGGGCATTGAGACGGCCTTCTGACACCTTGAACTTTATACAGCGAAGGAGCTATGCTACGAAGAAGGTGAGAAATTGCTTTATCAAGAGTATTCTTCAATCTTGTTCTTTGTTGATTTTCGGAGAGCTCAATTGAAGAACCAGTGACATATTTATTTGTTGATTCTCCATGCAGAACTACTGATCCAGGACTAATTATCCTCGTATTCTCAGGCGATCATATCAACGTGCAAATCCTGGCATCGTATCGGTGCCGAACTGATGTTTCGATGTTTGTTCTTTAATGAACCAAAGAATCTTCTTTCGCTATGCACGACCCTCGCTTCATCGTCTTCAACAGCGACTACAATATCCTCATCGTTAGGATGGTGGACCAAAAGAATCCACGTATGCCGTCATACACGCAACATTACGATGCAAGGCCTCGACGAAGCCCTAAACTCAATCATCAAACACTGTCCCAACCTCGAAATTTTTATTGTCGATGTGCCAATGGGTGAAACTTTCGGCCCCGTCGCAGATACTCTAGCCACATATGCACTGAAATCACTTCGTACGGTCCACTGGCACGTATCGTGTGACCTTCTCCCCAAGGTAATCTGGGCATTAGACTCCCTACCCTCCGTCGTTTGCGCCCACATCGACTTCGAGTCAAAGTCTGATGACGATCCAGAAGGGGTCCCATTAGGGTCCGCCGCTGATCTCCAACTCTCCCTCCCCCATCTCCAGCAACTCTCTCTTCGTGGGCTTTTTGGGCAGTTCGTCGAAGAAGCTACAGGGTGGACATTCCCGTCTTTGCAATGTGTATCATTTGATTCTATCAACCACCGCCATGACCAGCCCGACATTGTCTCATTTCTCACTGCGCACGGCGAGGGACTCACCTTCCTTGACCTCAACTGTATCCCTACCCTGGACGTTCCTGCAATCCTCAACCTATGCCCCAAGCTGATCTCGTTCAGCTTCAATGCTGACTGGCGCCTTCAAACCCCCGAGGAAGCGATGTCTGCGTCGGGCAGTCTCACGACTACAATGGCCACTACCGAGGCGATGAGCACGCTTGTCCATACAGCTCATCCCAACATCAGGATAATTGGGCTTCATGGCCTCATGTACGCTTTTGGGGTCGGCTACGCAGCTCAGTACGCAGCGGAAGACCCGCTCAGGGGACATGTGATTGGGCGGTCAAACGACTTGAACTTGGCTGCGCTGAACAAGATGAATTTCCCGAGGTTACAGACCGTACGTGCGCTGAGTCGGGCGATGCTCAGTGACTTAAATGATGCGGATGGGCCGTCAGAAGAGGGAGGCGGAATGGCGAGGTATGATAAGTGGTGGGATATGTTGACTGCGCAGGGGATACGGTTCGAGGATTGTACAGGTGCTTTGTTAGGGACGTTGCCAAATAATGAGGGAGAGGAGGAAGAGGAGGAAGAGGAGGAGGAAGAAGAAGAGGAAGAAGAGTACAGCGAGGGAGATTGGGAAGAGGAAGAGGAAGTTGAATCCGAGTTGATTCCGTCACAGGAACATGGACATGGCGTTGAAGAGTTGAGAGAGTTGTTGGATCAGTGTCGATGGATGGAAAAGACGAGGGAACCGTCAATATTTGCCTCGATGTTTAAAGAAGTGGAGGGTATACCGCTGCCGATGAAGCCTGTCTCTTACTCCTAGTACTGCTGCCAAGCAGCGCACCTCTTGGGCCACCACAAGATTATAAACAAACGTGTCGACCCATTTTTGTGCAGTATTATTCCTCAAGACAATGTGTCTCCCGACCATTCGCTTGCCAGAATACCTTTCGTCCTCCATCACACATAACTGACCTAACCCTGTTCTCGCTGGACAAACCTCCTGGCCAAGACGTCGCAAACCATTCTTGGTTGTTTCAGAAATAACATAGCTTTCACGGAAATCGATACTATTAGACCGAGTGTCAGCCATATATGAACGGATAGCATTCACAAAGGAATAAAACCATTTCAATGAAGTCTGTCTCTGCATCTGCTTTGAAAATCACTTGCATAGAGGTGCCAAGTAGTCTGTGTATCATGCTGTCGACCACTTCAAGATGGACGGGAAGTTCTTTTCCATGGGTAGGAAGATAGTAACCCATCGTGGATTTCACTCGCTTTAACAAGGGGAACATACGCTTTAGTTGGTGTATCGTGTCCATCCAGGGGAATTTTAGCAAATAATGAAGAAGTTCGGCTGCAGGTATCCTGCTTGAATGGAAGACCAAGTTCACGCTTTCAATGAGAGAAGGAGGTGATCGTTTAAGATTATCCCATACTTTCTCCATCTCTGCTTCTTGTTGAGATAGAAGAATAACGCCAATATGTATGGGCTTGAGCGCCGTGCATGGAGATACATCAAGTTTTCGGTAAAGGTCCCTCTCCTCTGCAGAATTGAAGCTGATTCAGTCCTTGAGTCTCTATTCAAAATTCATAGTCTTTACCTTCGTAATCGCTAAGTGCCATACAAAGTGACTCCAGGCAAGGTCCAATGTGACGTAAAATAGTACCCAGAAATGGCAACGCAGGGCTATAGTCATTGTATGGAGAATTTGGAATTCTTAGATGAAGATACAATTTATTGACCGTAATCTGGGTCTCAGTAATTACTGAAAAGTCCCATACATCACGGAAGAGGACAAGAAAAGTGAGGTCGAGGGCTGAAAATGGAACTTTTGCGCAAAGACGCGTGAATAGGATACAAGACTCCCGTCGAGCGACAGTCGGATGCCGCAGAACGACAGGTTCCGAAAACTATGTGCTATCAAGGGACTTTCAAAGAACTCGACAAATCCGGGTGTTGGAAAGCGTATCGACTCAATTTGCAATTCTGTTTCTGGAAGCGCCTGTATAAATTCGAGGATATGACGCGGTATGTCATACCAGTTCATCGAACTCAGTCGAAGACATCTTAGTCGGGACAATCTCGTTGCAATGAGGTGCTCTTCATCTCGTGCTTTGTATTCGTAATGCTTCATGTAAAAGAGGTGATGTAGATGGAGGGTTCTGATACTGGTGGCGATGGAGTTGTCTGGACATTGGAGCAAGTCGAGTAAACGATCCAACTGTCAATCTATGGTGCCCTTAGGCTTCGTTTCGGGGGGATGACCGTTGCACCAATGAAGGCAGTCGTCTGCAATGAAAGAAAGGTAACCGAACAGACGTGCGCGACTTCGTCTGAGAGTATCTTTGGAGACAAGAGACAGCTTTAAAAGACAAGATGAATCCGCCTTGTCAATCACTGATTCTATGATTTCCAGAGGTAGTCTGCTTTGAAAGGAATAAGCGACCGCCGCGGGAGCCATGTCAGAGCCCAAAAGCGATGAAGACGTATACAAGGTTCCGAGATCTAGAATAGATCGAGGCTAGTGCAGCAAACTAAGTACTTGACTGGTACATAATAAGAATCCGAAGCTGTGTGACCGTGACATTGTTTTTGACTAGTACGTCATTTCACTTTATTACTACCAAAGTATACGAGATGCCTACTTTACACGTTTCTCGGGCTGATAGCGGACGGACTGGATATAGTCCTGACATATGCTATGCCTGACAGAAGACCGGAGAGAAGCGTCGGTGTGAGTGCTCCAGTCTCTATGAGTATCTGACGTGCTCACATCCGCTGTATGGATTGCCAATCATCGGATGTCGACCAGCTTAGCGACTCAGAGATTCTTGAACTTTGGACAAAGCCGAGCCCTTGCAGGGGACCTTAACCAGGCCAATCCCTGATGACTTGGTTGCCAGCACATCCGTTTACAAGTTAACGACCGACACCATAATAAAGTGTTCCCAAAACCCAGAGGATGGCTTTGATTCGAGGGAATCTAATGCTCTTAATTTCGTGTTTGCAGAGTCAACTATTCCTGTTCCGCGTGTTCGGCGAGTCGTCTGTGAAAGCGATGGGTGCTTCTGGACAGTTATTACCACATACCAGGTTCAACCCTGGCTCAAATCAGGCCAGCCCTTTCGACTTGGCGTAAAATCTGTGCTTTTTCCGTCAGCCTTGTTGCTTGGACGCCTCTGCCACCACGCCTCCGGGTCCACTGAGCAAGGAAGGACCACGGATTTGTTATTCCACTGTTTTTGGCTATCGCGATTCCCGTGGTCCATTTGCTTCATATTCAGCCCTTTCCGAATTCTACAACGAACGCCACCACGCGTCAGCTAATATCAACAAGCTTTCTCTGGATGATCCATCCAGGAAAGAGTCTTTTGACGACTCTGAACTTCTCCCGCTAACGCACCAGGATCTCAGCATGCGGAATATCATCATGGGTGACGATGGTCGCATTTGGATTGTTGACTGGGGTTGGGCTGAATTTTATCCGCTTTGGTTTGAGTATGTGTCGATGAAGGAACAAAATGAGCATGAGAGGATGACTAATGATCCGTTGTGGAAGGCATTCATATCATTCGTCGGTCCTTATTTTTGACAGAAGATATGGCTATGGAGCATGGTTGCGGATCTTTACTATGGATAGAAGTGTGGTTCTCAGGATATGCAATAACCAGGCGCTGTCAATTGCACCAATCCGATCGAAAAAGTTCACCTTTCAATTTCGGAAGGAACCCATTTAATGCTGTTCCTAGACTCATTCAGTCGTTCATCAATACGATGGACCAGCGGCAGCAGGTGTTTAAACATAGAACAAGATGGCAATAGAATGGTATATATGCGCGGTTTCAGATTGTTTCTTTTTAAAGGATGTAAAATAGATAACACTTCTGACTTCGAACTTTTGCGCAAAAACGCACGAGTGGGATCCAAGATTTGCGTCAAGCGACAGTCGGATGCCGCAGAACGAGAGGTTCCGAGAAGTATGTGCTATCAAGGGACTTCCAAAGAACTCAACAATTCGGGGTGTGGGACGAATTGACTCAATTTGCAATTCTGTTACTGGAAGCGTCTGTATGATATGACGCGGTATGTTTGAAACCCAGTTCATCCAACTCAGTCGAAGACATCTTAGTTTGGACAATCTTGTTGCAACAAGGTGCTATTTATCTCGTGCTTTATATTCGTGTTAAAGAGATAATGTAGGTGGAGGGTTCTGATACTGGTGGCGATGGAGTTATCTGTACATTGGAGCAAGTCGAGTAAACGATCCAACTGTCGATCTATGGTGCCCTCCTTCGGGGGATCTAAACGTCGTCGTACGCAATGAAAGAAAGGTTACCGAACAGACGTGCACGACTTCGCGACAAGAGACAGCTTTAAAAGACAAGATAAATCGGCCTTGTCAACCACTGATTATATGATTTCAAGAGGTAGTCTGCTTTGAAAAGAATCAGTGCCGCCGCGTGAACCATGTCAGAGGCCGGAAGCGACGAAGGCGTATACAAGGTATACAAGACCACTGGAGCAAGACAAAAGAGTGGAGGGTTAATGATCTTTCCGATGTATGTATCCCGTATAAGCCCGTGAAGGAGACTTTGATGAAAAATCTGTGAGTTTCTGAATAGCCACCATCGTCTGGTAGTAAGTGTTGTTGATCCATCATTATTCCGCTGCCTACCTATCAGTCTGTACCCATGCAAGATTTGGTCCAGGTCGCCCTTACTAATGTTCAGCGTGCTCTGGAGGAGGAAGCTTACCAGTATTACGAAGCAACATATGGCCTAAAACATCTGTGATTTCATTTGTGATGAACACATTCATATCTTACACATGTTCTGTGTCTACTTTTCGATGATAAGAGATTTTCATGAGAATAAATAAGTCCTCCATGAGACCAGTCCCGGGAAGGGGCGGGCAGAGTTGATTGATTTGGCAGAGGCTGCTGCCCAATAATCCGGAGATGAAGAGACCTTGCGAAGGCGAAGCAGAACTTATCACAGTCGATCACCATTGAAGAAATGATGTAGAGATGATTCATCTAGATACTCAGGTTTTCTTTGCAGCGGACTATCTGCAAGAATGGCTCAGGCTGTACGATCCAGGGGATTGATACTGAGAGCGTGTATGATGACGCGTAAGAACGGATGAGGAAACTGATATGCCTAGGAGCTCTAGGATCTGTCAAACAATATCGTAAGATATTACTCAGAGGCGACCACGAATATGGTGGTAAGCGACTGAATTGGATAACTACCTGTCAAACAATATCGTAAGATATTACTAGGTAGATAATATATGTTAGTATATGAGTAGGGGTTTTATATAAGGAATACACACCTCAGAGGCGACCACGAATATGGTGGTAAGCGACTGAGGTGTGGCGGTACGAAAATTGTATATTAGTAATAGAGAAAAGATAAAAAGGAAATGTCGATCAAGGTAGGAATGAGTATACGTAGAATCCCAATATCAACAGGATCACTTGAGGAGCGAACAAAAGTAATGGGTACGTGCAGGATGACAAAGAACGCACGGAACATGGAGAAAGCGGTCAAGCGAAATGACCCGATACGCGTAGGAGACGATGAGGGAGATAATGGCCCGAAGCTGTGACCGTGACATTGTTTCCGAGGATGTATATGACATTGTGGACGCGAGCTAGTCCACGTCATTACCTCCCCAGGTTAGTGATGTATACGAGATGGCTACTTTACACGTTTCTCGGGTTGATAGCGGATGGACTGGACATAATCCTGACATATGCCATGCCTGACAGAAGACCGGAAAGAAGCCTCGGCGTGAGTACATTCATTTTTTTTGTCTCTTCATAAGCTGTATGTATGAATCACCAGCCGTCAGATGTCGACCAGCTTAGCGACTCGGAGATTGTCGAACTTTTGGACAAAGCCGAGCCCTTAAAGCGGCCCAAAACCGACCCCACGTTCGATTACAAGTTAACCACCAACACCATAGCAAGGCATTCCCAAGAATCAGAGGATGGCTTTGATTTGAGGGAAGCTAACGCCCTCAACCTTGCATTTGCAGAATCAACTATCCCCATGTCACGTGTTCGGCGAGTCGTTGAACGCGACTGGGACTTCTGATTAATTACGGACCACATACCAGGTTCAACCCTTGCTCAATTCTGGTCAACCCTTTGATTTGGCGGAAAATCTGTATCGCTTTTACTTTGCGTCGTTATATCCGACAGCTTCGTCGCTTGAAAGCCTCTGCCACGACACCTCCAGGTCCATTGAGCAAGGAAGGACCACGGATTTGTTATTCCACTGTTTTTGGCTATCGCGATTCCCGTGGTCCATTTGCTTCATATTCAGCCCTTTCCGAATTCTTCAACGAACGCCACCACGCGTCAGCCAATATCGACAAGCTTCCTCCGGATGATCCATCGAGGAAAGAGTCTTTTGACGACTCTGAACCTCTCATGCTAACGCATCAGTATCTCTGCCTGCGGAACATCATCATGGGTGACGATGGTCGCATTTGGATTGTTGAGTGGAGTTGGGCTGGATTTATCCACCTTGGTTTGAATAAGTGTCGATGAAGGATGAATATGAGCATGAAAGCACTATGAGTAGGACTAATGATCCGATGTGGAAGGCGTTCATACCGTTCATCTGCAGTCCTTATTTCGACAGAAGATTTGGCTACGGAGCGTGGCTGCAGGTCTTTTTAGAAGTGAGGTTTACCACTATTATACATAGCAACATATATCAGTACAAAAATGTTAGACTGTTTAATTACAAGGTCGTATCTTAGAAAACATAGTCGTTTTCCATTTGTAAGTTACATACCGCGATTGTGGTCCTAGCATTAACTTTGGAGGGAACCATTGGATGTTGTTCCTCGACTCGTCCAGGCGCTTATCAACACGGACCAGAAGCGGCAGCCGCCACCTGTAGACATTGAACCTACGATGAATCTAGAGAATTGGCTAGAACTGCAGAAATGGAACCTTCAGAGAATTAGCTAAAACGAAACAGGATGCTTTACGAAAAGAGCTTGTCATGCCGTCCGTGCCATGTCTCCGAACAAGGCTATAGCCACTGTTTGGGCGCTCATGAGAGGGGCAGTACTTTCAGTGGATTCCCAGGCCTGAGATGCTGTTATGGAATAGAAATAACGCTTCTGATATCAATGCCATGGTGAAAATCTTCCATATATTGATAAAGCGTGGAAGAGGACTCTAACTTCCTGGAGCTATGATGTATCTTCATTCCCGTCGCTGTCTCATGGTTCCAGGTTAAACGACCAGAGATACGTATATCATGACGGTCGATGATTGTGACCACATGTCATTTGTGGACCTCGACCTGTGGATGAACTCTTTGCCGACGATCTTCACCACCGGATGCACCGGTTGCTTTCCCGGCCCTGGAACAATGTGCGACAGATGATAAGCACTGGTAGTGAGAATGCGATGTCTCGGAGGTAATGCAGTACACGCCTCAGATCTGAAGAAAAGTGATGATTGCTATGAAGATGAGGAACGGAGACTAGTTCCAAGAAGATAAAACCTTGCCGGATGGAGAAACGTTTAGCGCATAGTGTTTAGGTTTGTCGCTTATAACACGGCTGCAGCGAGAACAAAGTTCGTTCGACCGTAACAAAACACTCCCATCCCCGGCCCGATGGTGACGCGTGAAAAGTCGGATACATATGCGAGGGGACCGCTGTGCCAAGCGTCTATAAGGCTGATTACTATCATAGATTTCACGCTGTGAGGCGATTCGTGTCCCTGACACATTGCTGTGGATCACACAGGCCCATGAGGAAGCCTTGAGGCGTAAAATGGACATTTTTTGAACCATAACAGACGAAATATATACCAATGATAAGCGTGCAGCACTAGTGGAGAAATATGGGGCCACAATAAGATGGTCGAATGATACGAGGTTAGGAAATAATGCGTGTGAACTTTGGGGTTTATCGCAAAATTGTCGTATAACCCCGCGTTTCTCGTCCGATAAATCCATTCACTCCCTTCCTCCTCCCTTCCTCCATCATGTCGTCCAAAGGTGCGTGCAACTGCGAGCTCATCGTGCGCAACAGTGACCAACGCTCGATCCCCCAGCTATCCGCGAATACGACGCCAAACTCCTCCTCGCCTACTGGCTCGAGCGCGCGCCGCCCGTCGCCCCTCATGCCACCACCAAGACAAAATTCTCCTTCCCCCAGGCCCGAGTTGCCCAGATCTCTTGGGACTCCGAGACCAACACGATCACCCCCGACAACAAGCCCCCCAGCTGGGTCTTCAGCACCAAGCTGGTCGCAAAGCCCGATCAGCTCATCAAGCGCCGCGGCAAGGCTGGTCTCCTTGCACTGAACAAAACCTGGGATGAGGCAAAGGCCTGGATCTCGGAGCGCGCTGGAAAGCCTCAAAAGGTGTGTGCTCATCGCCTTCTGTCGCTATCTGCAGCGCTTTTCTTTTTTTTTTCTCTCTTTTCTGGAGCTCGTGTGATCAGTCAGATCTTAATCTATCGATTGGGATTATCACAAAGGAAGCGCATCTATGCTTTCGTGCATGGCTGGACGCGTTTCCTTGGTCACACGTGATCGGGCAAAATCCCCGAAATTAATTTTTATCTTGAATACTGATTCTTGAATTGTCAGGTGGAATCGATCACTGGCACTTTGAACAACTTCATTGTCGAGCCATTCCTAAGCCATCCCTCCAACACCGAATACTACGTCTGCATCAACTCCGCGCGCGAAGGTGATGCCATCCTCTTCACCCACGAAGGTGGTGTTGACATTGGCGATGTCGACGCCAAGGCCCTCGTTCTCAACATCCCTGTCAACAAACCCTTCCCCTCACGCGAAGAGATTGCTTCTACCCTCCTCACACACGTTCCTGCCGCCAAAAAGGAGACTCTCGTCGACTTCCTCGTCCGTCTCTACAGCGTCTACGTCGATCTTCATTTCGCCTACCTTGAGATCAACCCTCTCGTCGTCCTCGATGGCGTCAACGGCGGCGAACCTCAGGTTTGCTACCTCGACATGGCTGCCAAGCTCGATCAGACTGCCGAAAGCATCTGTGGACCTAAGTGGGCCATCGCACGCGACTTGACCGTCTACGAGTCAAACACTGCCCTCACCACTACCGGCGGAAAGGTGACCGCCGATCGTGGTCCTCCGATGGTAAGTTTCCGCTCGCGAGGACCTCTCTCTCCGTCTGATCCTCTTGTGCAGGTCTGGCCTGCTCCTTTCGGTCGTGATTTGACCAAGGAAGAAGCCTACATCCAAAAACTCGATGCCTCTACTGGTGCTTCGCTCAAGCTCACCGTCCTCAACCCCGAGGGCCGTGTCTGGACCATGGTTGCTGGTGGCGGTGCTTCCGTCGTCTACTCCGATGCCATTGCCGCCCATGGTTTCGCTCACGAGCTCGCCAACTACGGCGAGTACTCGGGTGCCCCCTCTGAAGGCCAGACCTACGAGTACGCCAAAACCATCCTTGACCTTGTCACTCGTGGCAAGCCCAACCCCAAGGGCAAGATCCTCATCATTGGTGGTGGTATTGCCAACTTCACCAACGTCGCTGCCACCTTCAAGGGCATCATCCGCGCTCTCAAAGAGTTCAAGACCCAGCTCATTGCGCATGACGTCAAGATCTTCGTCCGCCGTGGTGGCCCTAACTACCAGGAGGGTCTCAAGGCCATGCGCCTCCTCGGCGAGTCTCTCGGTGTCCCCATTCGTGTTTTCGGTCCCGACACCCACATCACTGAGATTGTCCCTCTCGCTCTCGGCGTCGAAGTCAAAAAGACTGCTGTTGCTGCTGTTGACGGCACTCGCAGCGTCCAGGTCGAGACACCTCCCCCGCAGGTTGAGCCTGTTGACGTCCCCACTGAGGGCGGCGTCGGCTCGATCCACAAGGATGGCGAGCGCACCCAGGCTGATGACCAGATCGTCCGCTTCGATACTTCCAGCGGTCCCTCTTCTCGTCCTGCCTACCGCCCCTTTGACGAGCACACCCGTTCTTTCGTCTACGGCCTCCAGCCCCGTGCTATCCAGGGCATGCTTGACTTTGACTACTCTTGCGGACGTCAGACGCCCAGCGTTGCTGCTATGATCTACCCCTTCGGCGGTCACCACATCCAGAAGTTCTACTGGGGAACCAAGGAGACTCTCCTTCCTGTGTACACCAGCGTTGGCGAGGCCGTTGGCAAGCACCCCGATGTCGATGTCGTCGTCAACTTTGCCTCGTCGCGTAGCGTGTACTCGAGCACCCTGGAGTGCCTCGAGTTCCCGCAGATCAAGGCTCTTGCTCTCATCGCTGAGGGTGTGCCCGAGCGCCATGCTCGTGAGATCCTCTGGAAGGCCAAGGAGAAGGGTGTCCTCATCATCGGCCCTGCAACTGTCGGTGGTATCAAGCCTGGATGCTTCAGGATCGGTAACTCCGGAGGGTACGCACCAGTTTCTCTATGCTTCCTCGATATAATCTCATCATAGCTCTTTGATAGAATGATGGACAACATCATCTCATCCAAGCTCTACCGCGCCGGCTCCGTCGGCTACGTCTCCAAATCCGGCGGCATGTCCAACGAGCTCAACAACATTCTCTCCATCGTCACCAACGGCACATATGAGGGTATCGCCATCGGCGGTGACCGCTACCCTGGTTCGACCTTCATCGACCATCTCCTCCGGTACGAAGCCGATCCTGAATGCAAGATGCTTGTCTTGCTCGGTGAGGTCGGTGGTATTGAGGAGTACCGCGTCATCGACGCCGTCAAGCGAGGTCTCATCAAGAAACCCATTGTTGCCTGGGCCATCGGTACCTGCGCAAAGATGTTCACGACCGAGGTGCAATTCGGCCATGCGGGCTCGATGGCAAACAGCGAGCTCGAGACCGCGGACGCGAAGAACAAGGCGATGAGGGACGCTGGGTTCATTGTGCCCAACACTTTCGAGGAGCTGCCCGATGTCATCAAGGAGGCTTACCAGAACCTTGTGAAGAGGGGTATTGTTGTCCCCAAGAAGGAGCGCGAGCCTCCCGTTATTCCTATGGACTACAAGTGGGCGCAGGAGCTCGGTCTCATTCGCAAGCCTGCGGCGTTCATCTCCACTATCTCTGACGAGCGTGGCCAGGAGCTGCTCTACGCTGGTATGCGTATCTCTGATGTCTTCAAGGATGACATTGGTCTTGGTGGTGTCGTCTCGCTGCTTTGGTTCAAGCGTCGTATGTATTGTATCTTTCTTTCTTTGGCTTTTTCGCTTATCCTTCCGCCCTAGGCCTCCCTCCTTGGGCTACCAAGTTCATTGAGATGGTTCTCATGCTCACTGCCGACCACGGACCTGCTGTCTCTGGGTATGTTGAATTCAATGTCGTAACTCAGTGTCGTTCATCATGTTCTACAGTGCTATGAACACCATCGTCGCCACGCGTGCCGGCAAGGACTTGATCTCATCCCTTGCCTCCGGTCTCCTTACCATCGGTAGCCGCTTCGGTGGTGCCCTCGACGAGGCCGCCGCCATGTTCTCAAACGCCCGTGATACTGGGCTCACTCCTCGCGAGTTCGTCGACAATTCAAGGAAGGCCAACAAGCTCATCAGCGGTATCGGCCACAAAATCAAGAGCGTAAACAACCCAGATCTCCGTGTCGAGCTCGTCAAGGAGTATGTGCGCAAGCACTTCCCCAGCCACAGCCTCCTCGACTACGCCCTCGCCGTCGAGAAGGTCACCACCTCCAAGAAGGATACCCTTATCCTGAACGTCGATGGATGCATTGCAGTTTGCTTCGTCGATCTGCTCCGTGATAGCGGTGCGTTCACCCCCGAGGAGGCAGAGGAGTACATCCGCATTGGTACCCTCAATGGCCTGTTCGTTCTCGGTCGTAGCATCGGTTTCATCGGACACCACCTCGACCAGAAGCGTCTCCGTGCACCGCTGTACCGCCATCCTGCCGACGATATCTTCATCAACATGGCGGATGTCTCGCAGCCTCGCGTGCTCGGCAGGATGCAATAAGTGTTCTCTGTCGTGGTTTCGTGTTTCTCTCTCACTTTCTGCTGCATCTGGAAATCTACTGCTGTTAACCCACCCTCCCGCGATTACTTACCCCTCCCCTCCCCCTTTCATTTGTTTTCTTTTACTTACGCTACCCTACATTCGCATTATCATCACGAATCAATCATAGAAATTAAGGCTTTTCGTAGCTGATAAGGACGCCCCTGTAAAAATATAATTGCGCATCATAAAATCTCGACTGGCCTTATTATGACTGCACCAATGTTCTGAGTAAAACTTCTAACTATAAGGTATATATAATATTGATACAAGTAAGTAGGCATTGTTCGACTACAAATTCCTATTTATGTTGTCATTATTACAGCAACTTGAGTTGCAACTTAACTTCAGCAAGCCACCAGTCGGAGCACCAGACACTCCAATCTCAACATAAATCCGCATAGATGCAGTCCCTCCACGACGCGTACAACAGAGCCACGAAGCTTTGACCCTCGGGGCTACCAGTCATCCATGGATTAACATCACCCCAATTAAGAGGATTGACGGCGGGCCTAACCGTCCCATTATCTCGGTCAACGTGCTCCAGCATACTGCCATCAGCGTCAACAAAACTGCTGCCAAGTACCGTTCTAATATCCTCGGCCCACTGGATATACTTGTCGTTTCCAAATTCGTGAGGGACCAATACAGCGAGCCTATACACCGTTGCGGCCATCAAAGAACTCCCGGATGTCTCTCCGAAGATGTCTGGGTTGTTGTAGTAATTTCTGATCAGCTTTCCATCGTACGCACCCGGACCGGCACCGATGGCTCCGTCCACAATCTCCTTAATGAGGTCCGTCAACGTCCCAATCGCTTCATTGCGCCAATTGGCAATCTCCTGAGCTGTGTCATCACTATAAGGGAAAGCAGGCGCCTTCATGATGGTGGCAAGGACGCGTGTCATACCCGCGGCCGCCCAGGAGTTTCCAGTTGACCAAAGTCCAGGATCATCATTGACCGGTCCAAGAATGTGCTCCCAAAGTCCCTCAAGGTCCTGGTCTGTGGCTGTAGTGTTGTAATGAAGAATATCACGGTAAGCCTGGCATTGATAGACAGCTTCACGTAGGAGCGTGATGTTTTCTGTGTCCACGGCATAATAGGCCAAGAACGGAGGGACCATGTACACGAAGTCCGCCCTGAAAAACGTGTCGATCAGTTTCACGGAACGTGTCATTGAACCTGACGCAGAGAGGATTGAACATACCAAAGCTCAACGTAGCCCACCCGGTGTGAGATCGCCCCGTTCCAGGCCCTCGGTGCTTCCTGTGTCACATATTCATACTGGGCGGTCGCTGCAGCTCCAAAACGCTCGTAACCCTTCAACTTTCCTAGAAGCACAGCGCCGACACCCAAGCTTGCAGGATCGCCTAAGGACCCATCGCCATTTGACAAGGCATCCGGGCCAGTCCCAATGACTATTTTTTCTGACGCGTACTCTAATGCACGAGGTAAAGTCGACAGTGAGGATGCATTCTTTGCTGCTTCAAACGGAGAATCGCCGAACACGGATAATTCGGGGTTGTACAGCTCGAGAAGTGCCTCGGTGGCGGTACCAAACTCCCAAGAGTAAGTGGATATGTTTAGCGCAGCCGAGACGACTTGTTGGATGGGAAATCCAGGATCGAAGGGAAACGGATTTTGTTTTAGACCTAGTAGGTCGGAAAGATCACTTGCGCGTGTGGCAGACCATTGAAAAGTTAAGAGGGAGAGAAGGAAGGACAAGTGATGCATATTTCAGAAATGTAACGTCCAAGTGAGGGCTCCCAGCGTGCTCTGTGATCAATGAGCTACGGGCAGAATATTTAAGAGAAGATGGATAGCCCTTGTGATCGAGAGCATGTGAGAATTGGAATGTGTAGCTAGGCTTGAGTACCACATGTCGGATGACAGTCGGATTACACTAAGGCATGTGAGCTGAGATAGTAACCAAAAGGAGTTGAGTGTAAGAAAAGAATCAGGGATGTGTTTGTCTTAAAAACACACCATGGAACCGACCTTGCGATCCTTACGTTATTCGTAACATCAATATCACGGACAGGAGGGCGTGCGAGATGGAAAGGAAATCGAATAAACGTCAATGAACCATCAGAGTGGTCCCGAGTGGTCCCTGGTATTCCTTGATCAAGGTTTCTAGATCAGAATGTAATGATTGTTGGGTTCGCTATATCCGATCTTTCTTTATCCAAATAGCCGTTTTCAAGTATAATGCGGTGTTTTGCTTCATGAATCGTACGCACTGCGCATGAACATATGTCTAACCCTTCAAAGTGCATCTCTTCATGCTGCTTACGTCTCTATTACTTCGACAGGATACACTGGAGTATCTATGGAAGTCTTGAAGTATGGTAATCAAGGACGCGTGTTTAGCATACTTACTCATAGCTATGGCCCCTTTCGGTCTGTTAAGGCCTACAATTCAATGTTGAAAGCACGCTAACAAGCCTCCGGGCCTATTAAAAGAGACGAGCACATGTGAACAAATTTCCGCTCTTCATCGAAAGTCAATCGAAAATTTGTCGAGAATCCACATCCGAGATCAAGGCTATTTGATTAATTGTAAGGCCTCGAATGACAGACACTAAAATCAAATATTGCTTGGAAGCTCACGGTTCTGGGTTGAATCTGTTGAAAAGCCTGCTGTTGACGGATTCCAGCTCTGGTGCGGCAGCTGACACATCACGTGGATTTGATTGCAACCGGGCCGTACTAGTAATGTTTGTTCTTAAAACCGCGATTTGGATCCTTAAGCTTTCCTTAAGCTTGAAAGCTTGAGCGATTGTCGCACAAGACTCAACACCAACATATGCCCACTGCCGGAACTGGTCTATTTTGAGTCCCTCCCTTTTATGTAGTATTCTAAACTTTCTTTTTGGTATCCACCGGATTTCGGTCAGATTATAGGGCTAAGGTTCCCTATGCTGCTCCAGTCAAAGATCAACCGCCATGGCGACGAATTGTTCAACTGTATTCATTCCCTTATCGTACACATATAACGGCGCAACTCGAGACGAACGCGAGACCTCTGCGCGAGAGTCAGGCAATTATCTTGGGGACTTGGAAGCATATCTGACGCAGCCATATACAGTCCATTGGTCCTATCTGTCCTGATTGAGGTTTCTCCCATATGAGTTCTGATCTGCTTTGCATCTGACCTCATCAAAATCCAATTCAACCGAAGGTCTAATGTCTTTCTTTTCTGGCGACGATCAAAAAATCCAGTTTTGGAAGATCAGAACGATGCTATACATAGGACTGCTCCTACTGCTGCCACTACCACTACTACGAAATGCTTGTTTCAAATTGACAGCATATACTCTTGGAACCTTTCTACCCTGCTGACTGGCTCATTCGCCTGTCACAATTGTTGCTTTACTTTGGTGTGTTCGACATTAAAGTTAAGA
Source organism: Termitomyces sp. T73sscA (assembly GCA_017657235.1). NCBI lineage: Eukaryota > Fungi > Basidiomycota > Agaricomycetes > Agaricales > Lyophyllaceae > Termitomyces > Termitomyces sp. T73sscA. The sequence continues at coordinate 13,955 of JAGGAP010000160.1, read as the reverse complement.
AAGTTCTTCATCGACATTATTAACTAGCTTTCTTTCCTCAAATTTTGACCAAATTTTCTTCAATCACCGAGCGTTCGAGTGACATTATCTATCTTCCTGGGTAATATGGTATCTTATCGACCAGTCAACTACTTCATTGTTTCAAGTATCTACTCTCTTGTATCCTCTCCACCAGCACTCTAGATCCAATTCTTCAACAATGTCGTCCACCCCCGAAACGCAGGAGTCAAAAGATCCATCCTTTATGGAGAGAAATGTATTCGATATCAAGAACTCCCAGCTCAGTGCTCTGCCATCTCTCGAAGCTGAGTTTCCGGAAGGCGGATGGAAGGCATGGTCGGTGGTCTTTGGAGTGTAGGGACTTGACCTCATGTTGTCCGCACCTTCTCATACGTGCTACGGTGCTCCTTTCCAGGTGGTGTCACCAGTTTGCCACGTTGGGGTTCATATTGCTTAATTGCGATCGACAAAACTGTAACTAACTAACACTTCGTTTAGTTATGCTAACGCATTCGGCGTATATAATGGTAAGACGCTTTGACATGTCCGCTGATTACAGTAGATACACCACTCAACTTTGAACAAGATTTTTACATCCGAGAATATCTTACACATTATTCATCGTCTCAAATCAGGTTCAGAAGCTATCATTTCAGCTTTGATACGCGCTGACTCCGCGTTACTTTAGCTGGATAGGGAGTGTTCAGCTCTTCCTGATCGTTTCAGTAGGCGTTTTTACAGGCAGAGCCTTCGACACAGGATACTTGCACGTTATTCTATTGTGACGGTACAGAAATTTAAAACTGACTTGTACTAAAGCTACCATCTCATGATTGGGGGTTCCGTCCTCTTTTCTATCTGTCTTTTCATGTTATCCTTAACCCAGCCAGAACAATACTTTGAGGTGCGCACCCAGCTATATGACGACGCATATCCATTTCAACCTTGAACAGGTATTGCTCGCTCAAGGCTTCGGTCTGGGGATTGCTTCAGGCATGACATACGTCCCTGGCTTGGCTGTTATTTCCCACTATTTTCGACGTCGCCGTGCCGTAGCTATGGGTATCGCAGCATTTGCAAGTCGTCCCAATGTACAAGCACACTGAACACGTAAAGGCTAACATACCGTCTATGTATTCTAGGGCTCCGGAGTCGGTGCCACCATCCATCCTATCATGCTTAACAACCTGTTCCACGGACGCGCAGGATTTCATACAGGCGTCAAGGCCAGCGCAGGCCTCAATACCGGTCTTCTTATCATCGCACTATCACTCATGAGGACACGCCTTCCGCCGAGCCCTCGTCAAGAAGGTAGTACTCTTCGATCTTTGAAAATCTTTCTCCGCGAGCCGGCTTATGTGGCGACAATTTTTGGGTCAGTTGTATTGCTGGACGTTTCTTGAATAATGGATATACATTTACCGTGACTTCAACACAGGACCTTCTTCATACTGGCAGGCCTTTATTTCCCAGTCTATTTCGTTCAGCTGCAGGCAATTACCAATGGATTGTCGCCAAATTTCGCATTTTATACGGTATCTGAATTGCTTTAACCAAACCTTACCTCATTTCAAATCCTCTGCAGCTGGTTATCCTTAATGGTGCCAACGCCATTGGTCGTGTCATACCAAATCTTCTCGTCCCTAGATTAGGCGTCTACAACATTGTAATATTCTGTATGACCTCAGTGGGAATCCTCGTCTTCTTCATGCCCCTCGTGCAAGACATTTCCAGCACGGTCGTGTTCATTATTTTGTATGGGTTCTTTTCGGGCACCTGTATGTACACCTTCCCGTCTTCCGTCATAAACGGACTTGAGCGTTGAATGTCTACAAATATGATTAGGGGCGGGCTTGATATTGCCTATGATTTCCTCGCTCGCGAGGAACGACGCGGAAATTGGAGCTCGAGTTGGGATTTGCTTCGCGTTCACGGGTGAGGACGCCATCGTTGACTATCTATTTATGACACTTTTGATCGGAACTAACTCTTACTGTTTTGAACAAAGGTTTTGGAGGGCTTATTGGTGAGTGAGTCCTCGTCTATATACCTTGGACTGTTGATGCGAGACCCTATAGGTCCTCCCATCGCTGGAGCGTTACTGTCTTCGTCTCTCATATGGTGGAGACCGCTTGTACTCTCGGGCGTTTGTCAGATCGTCGGAAGCAGTTTCTTGATATTTACACGATCTGTCGTGTCAAGAAAGAAGGGAACCCCATGGGTTTAGACAGCGCTGAGTCGTGCATTGACCTTTTTGCAACATACTACTTATTATTGATGTTTTTATAATATCTATCAAGTAGATTGGTGTCGTTAGAAGGGAATCATTGTTGATATAATGTTTACATTTCTAGCACCCATGATTGTTACATTAGATATACATGACACTACTTCTTTCCTGCCTTCTTCGCAGCAGTACGCGCTTTCGTGATTTGCTTCTTCCAACCGAAACACTGGTTACACCCTAGCTAGGGTCAGTGATCGCGTATGACATGATACTGACAAAGTTCGACGAACCTGCAGAACCATGCTTCTTACATTGGTAGACTCCATCCTTGGTTTGGGTAACTGAAGGAGAGTCGATGGGTTCCCTGTCAATGGGATCGAACTGGAAACCTTGTTAGACATTGTCAGACATGGTAGAAACAACACGAACTCCATAGAAGGCATCGTTTTCCTCCCTCCCGTCATAGGAGCACTCCGAACACTACAAAGGTGGTAAGATGTTAGCTCATGTGCTCGATCAGCAGAGATCACTCATTGTGCGAGTGAGATCTGGTGATGACGAGGCTACCCACTACTTCTTTGAGATGTGCACCGCAGAAGATGGCGTCGTTGATTTCGACAGTAGTGGCAGGGCTGACTTCGACTTCGGCCATTGACGGGATTGAGAGTGATTATAGACTTGTTCTCGTTAGTGAAGGCTGTGGGAAGAGCAGAATCTCGGCCGGTGGGGTTTATATATGTTGCTGAGAATGGAAGTACGGCGCCGGGCGGCTATGTCCGTGTTTAGAAGGTCCGGCGAGGAAAGTGTGGGGTAATTGGAAATTTCTCCGCCGGCTCCGCGACGCCTACCACTATATGTATCCATTGAACATCAATGCAGAATATTAAGAACGTTGGCCTCTCAACCTGTATATGACTCTCCAGAACAAGACATTCTCAGGAGTTGTGACACGGTCATTAATCAGGTCAAAAGTGGTCATGCGACCATTCTTCTTGAACCGGACCGGACCATTAATACTACGGAACTCGAAACAAAAAACGGGTATCGATAAGCAGCTGACTCGTAACGAAGCTCAAGCCTCGAGCTGGGCTTCAGAATGCTTCTGACAGTCCAAGAACAGATAAGATTAGATTTTATCTCGTGATCAATGCAGATAATCAACATTTCAGTCAGTTTTTTGTTCATGACCTCTCATAGACCCCGCTTTAACCCTTCTCCCTGCTGTCTCCAGGGCATCACACCGCCTTCTTTATTGCTTGTGAATGAACAAGTGTCATGGCTACCACTTATAACATGCCCAGCCTCTTTTCCTTCAGAACTGGTGAGTTTACGCTCCAACTATTATGAGTCCATGTTCGATTCACACTTTCGAAGTTCGAAATCGCCATTTCTCAGCTGATACATCATCCTGAGTATAATTCTACCTTGATATTGCGCTCAGAAGCAGTGGCCGAAATAACTTCGGATTTCCCTTTGGGAATACCTCAGCTCAATGGCAAGCGACTGATCTCATCGACTCATCGGAGACTTCTGGCCAGACGACCAGGAAGGGATAGCCCACTCGAACAATACTGTTCTTTGTACGGACCACAAGGTCCGGACCAATCACCAAATTCGACGTTTCCAGATACTCTATTGCTAACGCCGATCGTTCCTCCTGGGGAGGCATTGCCATATTACCATCCTGCTGTCTCTCATTTGGCATTCAGGTACATTCCATCGGAACCACCCACGTTACGGATAGAGGTCATCCCCTTACCAAACATACCAACTGACCCGAACGCACGGTTGTATCGTACTTGCCTCGCGCTCTTAGATACTCTAGACCGTTATGGTTGGGGTGCACTCACGAACTACAAGAAACGGATAATTCATGATTGCTTGGTTCCGCGTGAAACTTACCAGGATTTGTACCTCATCATGCGCGAACGACATAAACATCTTGTAGATACTTGGCAGGAGGTCACAGATCCATTGAAGCATGTGTTCGAGGCGAGAATATCTATTTCACAGGTAGCTTGACCTACGTGCTGAGTGAACACTAGGACATCGGCATCGCAACCTACTTGATACTGCTTTGGAAGAACACTTTTTGTACAAACTCTGAGCAAACACCGAAGACTAATACCGATGAGCCATGGAGGACTTGGCCTCGTCCGCCAGGCGGCTTTCTTGACTTTGGGTAATGTGGAGTACCGTTTCAACGTTGTGAAAACTAACTTGTTCGAAGATGCGGGAATGGTCTGCTAACCCATATACTCACCCAAGAGGGCTATGAAGGAAAGGGTATCGATGTACGCGCTCGTACTTCATGGTCACACTACCCTCAATCAACGCAAGACAATCTCCAAGTACACGCGTTTGACCCTACATCCGTCTCTTCCGACCCGTACTTCAAACATGGTGTCTTCATAATAGGCAACCACGCTGACGAACTCACCCCATGGGTGCCTGTAGTCTCAACATTATACAATGCATCGGGTTACATCAATATACCTTGTTGTGCATGGACCTTTGATGCGAAGTTTGACCGTAGTACAACGTCTATGTTCCCAATCCCTAGCCCAGATTTCGTTGATACGCTGAATCTAGGAGGTGAAGGCGGGAATGGAAGCTCATACTCTATGTATAGGATCTGGTTGGCTTCGCTGACGTTGCATTGTGGTTGGGAGATTGAGTGTGAGACGTTGAGGATTCCGAGTACAAGAAATTGGGCCATTGTCGGTATGTGCTTTTAGTCTTTTTTTTGGTCGGAAACGTTTTCTTATGCTTTTCTATCCAAAGGACGAAGAGAGTCAAAGACGATGACAGTGGAGGACGCGCAAGAGAACGTCCGTGAGATTGTCAAGAACGTGTCGGAGCGGGGTATATTCAAGGCAAGGAAGGCGGAAGGAAGGAACGGCGACATGCAAAGGAGGTTGCCTGCTCTTTCCGTGACATAGCTTTTGGTGTGCTTTCGTATATCTTAACCCATGATGATCATGACCGATTTGTTGACAAGTCAGCAGACCTTTGGCAGGGTATGGCAATACTTAGATCTTCCTACAAGGCGACAGCTGCTAAATCTGCATACCGGCGGCATTGCTCTGTCAGGTCGCACCGCGAACATCGCATGTCTCCTCAACACCATCAGGATGCTGCTGTATCAAGCTACTCATCGACTTGGTACCCTCCTCAAACCCTTGTTCACTTTGCTTCTAGTGTGTCGACTTCGGCTGGACCCTCTGAGTCACCAACAGTCAAGGTCACTTGAGAATACTTAAGGTCTAAAGCCTGGCTTCCCTTAATCGCACTCCATATGACGACAAATCAATAGAGATACTGTACAACTTGACGATAGTATCTTCTAGGATCTCGTTATGCATATCCATACATTACATGGCACTACACCCGATCTGCGGATCAGTGATTTATTGTGGGTTTCCAGGGATCCGGCCTGGGTGTCGTCCCTGTGTAATCAGATCTAGCCCAGTCAACGATCTCCGCCCGCCATCGTCCATTGACTTTTCGGTAGACGAAATTGTTAGGGTTCCCATCTCTAAAAATCAAGACGACCATTAACTGGTACCAACGAAAAACTGAGCAAACTAAACTCACTTGTTGTCAATATGATTGTGATAATAATCTTTCGCCTTGATCCTCAGTGGTTTGAGTATATCTTCATCAGAAAGTCCCGTCTGCTCTCCTGGAATACCCATGTTCCGCATGACGACATAAATACGGTGTGCTTGTTTTGTCTTCTTCTCTGCCCATCCCAGGAACTGTCCAACAATCTTGAGGTTAGTAACTTCTCTCCTGACACATTCAGGAGCTCCGCCGGGGCGCTCTGTGTTAATGACCTTAACAGCAGCATCCCTGCCTTCGAACTTGGTCTTGTATACAGTGCCCGTGACGCCGCCACCAATCATAGTGGTTCGATCACGAATTGCGTCCGTGACAGGATCTGATCTTATGCAACTTGAATGAAGGGCTTTCTCTGTTTTCTTGTTGGGAAGCGAATGAATTCTAGATCTGCGGTCATCAAGGGGTGGCGCAAGCTTCAGGTTGAACAATATACTGGCTGGCGCCTTGCCTGTCCCTGCTTGGGCAACAGGGTCAACAGACAGCTAAAAACCGGTCACTGTGTTGATATGGGGCAGCAGTGTGAGTTTGAAGACGTCCACGTACCACTTTGGCATTGGCGTTTACACGATGCTGTACCGGAAAGTCATTGACAGAATATAAGAGGAAGAAAACTCCGGGGAAGAGAAGCGCATGATTTTTCGAAGTCGTGATCGAGGACCATCCTGAAGAAGCTCATTATACGACCGATACCAATTTTTTATACCGCATTGGCGACCAAGACGGCTCCCGTACGACATATGTACCTGAGTATTGCGGTGCACTTCGATACCATCAAGGATGTACATACTTTTGTATCACACAAAATTGACGGAAAAATGTGTAGGGACGGAGCTCATTTGCTCCTTCTTGTATGTCCTGCTGTAGGTTCTTCATCCTTGATTACGTACGGCTACAGCCGGGTCTGTGTCAAACGTTCACCTTGACAACCCCATCGAAAGTTGAGTCAAGCTCAGCAATACATTTAGAATCTATCGTTCGTACGTAGAAAGTTGATGTCGTCACAACAGGAAAGGTTGAGGAACAGTCTAAATTATGATCAATGTATGTACATAAGTGGCTCCAAGGTCACCTACAACGGTACACACTTAAGTGCTTAGTACTTAACCTCTGTTGGTGACGCCGTTGATCGGGAGTGATCGGGGGACTTCTTCAACAGCACTTCAAGCTCGAGCTTGACTTCATATTCATCGTGAAGGTTTGAAAACTGATGACTGCCTTGTCGATATATTGTCGTATGTATGTCATTTTTCTATTTCTTGATCTGTTCTTCTGAGTAATCTATTCTTTTAGCCTTGATATGGTGTTTTCTTCTGTCTTATCCACGTTAATCAAGATCATCTTGCCCTCGAAATTCATTATCACAGGTCCTCCAAGACTTCCATTCGAAATCATAGGGGAAATTGTAGACAACCTCAAGGGCTCAAAAAGCTCTTTGTTGGCTATGTCTTTGGTGTGTAAATACACTCTTCAAAGGAGTCGCACAGTCTTGTTTGGAACCCTCGATTTTTCCAACATGGAAGGTTTCAAAGACTTCAATCGCTTTCTGGATTTGCTCGAAGGGCCGCCCACAACTATTGCTCCGAGGGTAAAAACCCTTCGCATCACCAATCTCTTTCTTCGAGACAGTCTCACATGGAAGAGGAGGCAGGGTGGGGGGCATCTAAACTACCCCAGCTGAAACGTCTTCAAATTATTTCGCAGCTATGGAGTTTTCTTCCTGGACCATTCATTCTAGCTCTTCCAGCCGTCGAAATCTCCATCGAGGAGACCACGGTGTTCACCTCTGAACAGTTTGTTGACCTATTCCGAAGCTATTTGGTTGCTCAAGGATCGCAGGACCTCACTTTGTATCATCTTCAATTTGAAGAGGAGCCTGATGTTTTCCTTGATCATGTTCACGTATTCGAAAAAAATTACCATCTTCGAGCGATAGATAGCACTTCCCTTGTGCACTTTCGCGATGTGTGGGACCCCGTCAAAAGCCGTGCAAAAATTACTGTCGATTCATTCTATCTTCAGTTCTATGGTTTGACAGTCCAGAAGTACTTGCCTTTTCTGCGGGACTTCTTGCTCGAAATTGGACCGAATTTGGACAATCTCGTCGTTGAGCTAGGCTACGCTGATCGGAGCAAAGGTACGCTTTTTCGCTTGATTTTACATGATCTATTTTCAATTGGCGTTCTTTCTTCGACATCTTTGTGTATTATCGACATACAAAGAACTAGATTTCACGTCCTGTGTTACCCTGAAGGCCGTTCATATAGGAATCATCTGTATGGACGACCGGCAAGCAGCATACATGAAGACCACGTGGAAGCTTCTCAAATCCATACCGCCATTTACCGTTGAGACGATAAGCTTGATCTTCGACATTGGATTATTGCCTCTTGATGATTTCACCGCGCCCCTTCGATCCTTTCCTTGGACAGAGACGATAGAACGTATCCAGGACATCTTCCCCTCATCTAGACATATTAAGGTAAAGATAGGATGTCACGAAAAGCAGCATAAGGCTCGAGTGGACTCCCTAGTACAAGCGCTACAATCGAAATTCACTAAGCTCCCGGTTCAAGTATCATTTACAGCCATTATCTGGATATATAATCCCATTTCAGGCGTAAGTATATCATCCTACGTCGCACATAATCAGCTCATAACTAGACTTTGGACATAGAAACAATTTTACTGGAGAGATTTTTTGGCATGAACAATCCTGGGAGCTGCCTGCACACTGTGTTAGTGATTGGAATAGATTAAGTAGCAGTCTTTGAACTATCCCCTAGTTCACCTAAGTTGATTGTAACTCAGTAGGACCCTCTTTTTAGGCGACTTTGCTGGCAGTAATGATCTTAGTAATGGTCTCCAGAAAAGTCAGGTGCCATGTCAAGCATTATGGTCAAACTTTCCTATTTAGTCCTGCATGTCCATGCAACCCCTCTAATTAGAGGTGTAGAAGGGGGGTCACCTACCCCTCGAACTAGAGTCGATTTCGCTATTGTCTCTGATATCAATAATATCCGGATATTTACCTAGAAACTTTGAGAAAATCTTGGTTGATTTTCGGAATACTCCAGCGGTTGCCATCAACGTTAACAGATCATCTGTCAACGTCGTTTGGCGCTGTCTCCGGCGCTATCAACGCCGCCCCCGTCACCAGACAGCGCCGATGACCCTCTGCTCATCGTCTCCAACGATGAGCTCAAATATATCTATTAAAATATGTAAAAAAAAATACGCAAATATATCTATGTTGGCCCGCGCCGCGTCTACAGCGCCAACGACCCTCCGCTCATTCTCCAACAATGAGCTCAAATATATCTATTAAAATATTTGAAAATATATCTACGTTGGCCTGCGCCGCCTTTACAGTGCAGAAGACCCTCCGCTCATTGTCTCCAATGGTGACCCCAACCATTTCTTCGAAACATAAAGAAGCCGGTGACAACTTCCGACCATGACATTTGATGGATTCTGTCACCTTGGTGTTGTGATGGCTGTCCCTCAATGTTTGTGTTCATTGTGGGCAATGATGAGTACCACTGTATACTTCAAGGTCCCTGAAAATTATTGGAAACAATATCAAGAAACTGTGAGACGTTTAACTATCTGAAGAACTACATAACAACATTGTCCAGTGAATTTGTCAGATCATTCCCAGGGTTCAACATTCAACACACACACACTCATCCTCACTGCTACTAGAATTGACAAACTCGTCACTCTTGGGCATGGGTGGAATCTTTTGCGCAGCCTTGCCTTTCTTCCCACTCAACTTCTGTGATCTCTTCAATTGATTATTTTCCTTGTTGCTGCCATTGTCATTGCTATTGTTAGCAGCTGCACGGTCAGCCTCCTGGCGTTTATGCTTCTCTCTGGCATTAGCCTTTCTTGGGCCTTGCAGCTTCCCAGCATCCGACCTTCACTTTCTTTTTTTTGCTGTTACCTCTCCATTTGCAAGCTTCTCCAACTTTGCCTTGGTGTGTGCATCCTTCTCCTTGCATGACACCTTGACCTGTCCTTCTGGCCAGCCTCTGATCACCACACTATATTGTTTGACCATCTACATCATACTTCTCATAACACATGGTAACATTACAAGCCCTGACAATTTTTTCTGCAGCTCATGTTCAGCACCACAAGGTTGTCAGACAAGCTCTCTACATATTCAGCCCTCTAATTATGAGGTTCACACACTCTGAGCAGAGTGATGCCATTGTATCAATAGGTTTTTCTAACATGATGAGTTTGACTAACATTATCAAAAGTAGAGCATCACTTACTATGGTACTTTGCACATGCCAAAAGCTCAGACTTCCTCAGCAACTCTGCTACAAAGGCAAGAGGTCCTTGAGACTTGAAAATGGTGGTGTCATGTATAAAGAAGGCAAACACCATTGTTCCTCAATGTTTATGGAGATTGCCCAGCTTTGAAATTAAATAAGTTAGTGCTTCCTTTACTCTGACTTTGGGGCTACTTACATCTTCTTGAACGCTTGAGATAATCAATGGCCACTGCCATATTTGAGCTATGTGCATCCTGCCTATTCAACTCATGTGCATCTTCAAGCTCTTCTCACAACTCCTCTTCATCAATATCATTGTGCACACCTTCATTGATTTCTTTCTGAACAATCTCCTGAGCTTTAGCTAGGTTCAAGCAGTCTCCTTTGTCATGGCCTAGAAACAGTGAGCAAAATGTTATTAAGATAGTGAGTAGATAGCTTACCCTTGTTAAGTTCTTGTCCACAACAAGCAACCAAAGCATTTCATGTGTTGAGACATTGGTGTGTTTTGATGTGAAGGGCAGCATCTGAACATCTGATGCATTAATCTTAAGACTGTACTTTGATGCCAACTCATCTACCAGGCTCTTTTTCTAATTAAAAAACACATCAATCTCTTTTTGTAAGATAGCCTAACTCTGATGTTGCCTTCTCAGCCATGCTCTTCTTTATGTGATTGGTACATGGAGGAATGATTGATTTTCCTGGGTTTCTCAAAGCATGGTTTGAAGGTTGGTCAAAATTTAAAAGAGGAACATTGTCCATAGTGAGGGTCAACTGTTTAGATATTTAAAAACTGGCATGTCATTTGTTTGGCTTGCAACTATCTGTTCTTACTAATTTGCATAAAGTCACAAGGCAACCAGATAAATAATAATGTTCAGGTTACTCACACAACTCTCTCAGCATAGGTTCTTCACATGTGTCTCAACTTCATGATAAAGCATTTTTCTTTGCTGAAATCTTGCATGTTGAGTAAAGAATGTTGATGCTATCAATACTAGGTAATTTCTTGACACAAATATTATGTTTGACTCCACATAATATATGAGTTGATTGATATTAGCAAATACAATGCAAATTTACTGATATCAAAACTATCCTGATTTTTTTTTGTTAGGTATCAATTCCAAATCCTCAAAAAAACTATATAGACTTATATTCTCCTCCCACTGTGTACTTTTCAAACTGCTTACCCATGTATCCTTCTTGGAATCTTTCTTCTCAAGCTGAGACTTGGTGCAGAAGCCATTGATAACATAACAAAGAAGTCCACCTCCAGAATATTGAGTGAAGGATATGCAGCTTTCACCTTTAGTAAAAAAAAGATTGCATGAGTAAGTGTAGCAGAGGATATTAAAATAAGTGCACTGAGAGGAAATTCAACCACAAGTCAAAGATTGAGCAATACAAGATGGCCACTTTGAAAGAATTCAGAGCTACTATAGCACACCACTCAATTGCTGAGTTCATGCAGTCACAATGAGCCTTAGTGAATATGTTGCCACCAAAATTGAATGTAGTGCTTAAAAAAATACTCTGAGAAAAGATTTGGCAAAGATATGGAAGTTCCTGGAAGAGAGGTCCAGGATGGTGATGGAAGTGTTGATAGAGGTTGGGCCCCCAGAGATTGAAAGCGCTTGGGAAGTCCTAGAGAGCAATGAATTAATAGTGTTGCATTAAACTTACCATCTACAAAGTTTGCTATTCTTATGATATTGGGTTTTTTAATAAGGCACTTGAGCATGGCTCTATGAGTGTTATTTGTAAGGTTGATAAGGTATGTTACCCTAATTCCATGGTTATTCCAACATTCACTACAGAAAAGTTGCCTTGGCAGTGATGCATTTCTTTGTTAGAAAACTGACTATTGTAGCCTTTCTCTATGATAGCTTCATATGCAAGTTGGCAGGATTCCTTGTATTCTGACTTCTGGGGCTTTTCAGCCAGGACAGCAAAGACACAGCCTTCACTGTATGTTAAGAGTCTACTAGTGCTAGAAAAATCTCAACAGCTAGCACAGAAGGAAACATGGAAACATGACAAACCCATACATTACATTTCATTTGATGACTTTATACCCTTCATTCAATAGACTTTGTAAGGATTCAAAATATACTCCTTCATCTGGCTGCTTATCATGAGTGATGTTCTGTTTCAATTGGAATAGACTTGAGCAGATGAGTTTGAATAGTCTTGTGTTGTAGCAGATAGTTGCCCAGACCCTTGGCTTTAACTTTTGCTGCTTGTTTCTTGGCACATTTCTCATGAATAGAAAGCATTTCAGCCACTGCATTTTTGACTCTCCAAATCCACCATAGAAAAGGAGGGCTGGTTCAGCAAGTTAAAAGATGCACAAGGGACAAGAGAGGCATCTGACTGAAAAACAAGTGACTGAGAGGCAAGAGAGTAACTGGCATCTGAATTCCAAAATAGTGTGGCATTGTGATCAGCTAGTAGTGCTGTCAGACTTGCATTGTTTTCATAATTGAATTGTGCAACTGCACCCTGGATGGATTTTGCTAGCTTGAATGTGGGATATTCTATTGCCAAAATAATCTCAAGTAGTGGAAATATGGCTCTTGATTGTGTCTAGACAAGGATGTCAACTTGCTAAAAGTAAAGACACTGTGAGGTCTATTATTTGTGTCTTTGTTGGAGATGCTTCTATCTAAAATAATAAAGAATCAGCTTGGATAATGATATGCATTAAATATTCCTTTATTTTATATTGATTTTCTGGAATAGTTGGTCAGAGACTTGGACCTGGTTTAGTCCTAGAAGCTCTGAATCAATTGCTCCAGATCTTCTATACAGATAGAGGGAATGAAACTGAAGAATCATACCTTGATAATTTGAATTTGGAGAGGGACTTAGTTCTGCAACTTAGACAAAGAATACAGTCTTTTTCATTGTCAAAAATAGTAATGTAACTATGTGACCAGAACTCAAGTTCAACCATAGCAAAGCCAAGTCAGAACTATGCAATGTCAAGCTCTAACAGACTTAGAACTCTTGACATTAAAACAACTCCAGTTGGATGTGTTGTTGAGAAGAAGGTACTATCCCAGAGTGTTGAGGTAAACCTATATGATATAGTGATATGTAAGTCCTCAGTCTTTGCTCAACTAACTTTATTGAGTTCCTACCTATTCAACACAGTAATATGTAAGTCTGTTTCTAATGGTAAGTATATGTCCAGCCATATAGTAAGTATTATAGACTCACTCTCAGTCTTTGCTCAACTGACCGAGAGTGTTGATATTTGTTAGAGGACCAGTCTCCAGACCATGTCTGACTCTACTCCAAGCTTAGTTCAAGGATGTGCCTACTCTTAGCACATCTGAATGACCACTCAGCCCACCCAATCCCCTTCTGTCTTCTAGTAGTCAGCCTTGATGAGTCATATGCATGGACCTTACTCAGCATTGATTATTGTTAGTCATACTCCATTACATACCAGGGCCCAATTAGTTAAGCAGTATTAGTAGCTGCACAGCCACTGATGTAGTATATATAGGCAGCTTATGAATAGAATATGCCAATAGCAGTGTTCTTCTGGCCTACATACTGAACTGACTGTAAGCTCTCTAGTGATGTCCAACTGCTTGCCTAAGCCCTGCTGGTCCCTTGTCTGACTCTTGCCTGCCTCTGTGCCTGCTCAACTCCCACTTGTCACCGGCACTTGCTAGCTCTGTGAAAGGAGTTCCACAGACATTAAGTGTTCTCTTACAAAATCTTCTTATATATACATATGTATTTTGTCCATTGTCCCAACAATAAAGAGCTGAATGCAATCCTAACTCTTTTGTATTCCATTG
>JAGGAP010000159.1:0-62015 GCA_017657235.1 Termitomyces sp. T73sscA | reverse complement strand
AGCGTCGCAGTGCTCAAGAGAATGATAAAAAAAACCGTGCGATAACACTCCTCGGTGTACAGAGAGAGCCGTAACCCGTCGCCCCCCCCCCCCCCCCCCAGACATCTACATGCATGCCGTTCCGACGGAGATTGGTTAAAGAAAAAAAACGCGAACATATACAATTTTACCTCGTTGTCGTTGAATCGGCATTGATAGATGAATCTTCCGCCCTGGAAAGATATTGAGTATCGTATATCCAGTCACTATCGAAGCTTCGAGTCGATTTGAGATAATGTGGGTCTCCCAGGTTATATGATCATCGCTATACCTGAAGCAGTCGAAGATATCGCAAAATCGAGGATTTACATACAGTTCTTGAAGCGATGTACAACCAGCGTCGATCACACCGCGATAAAGAATGGAGACTACATACCTCGAAGACAGTAACTTACGAATGTATCGGCGATTGACAATTAAATCGTAGCAGGGACGCGATGTAGATGCATATAATATATTGAGGCCTGGGGGATCTTGTCTGTCGACATGATGAGATGCATGGACTTGCTATGATCGAAACATCAGTATATAGATGGATCTGAACATGAAGTCGTCCAACTCACGGCCATGACCAAGTTCCAAAAATCAGAGATGGATGAAATGATGTGTGTAGGAGGAGGAGAGACGCCTATTAGACCACGTATTGGTATTGATATTGGTATGACCAGGTCAAAACTTCAAGTTCTCAAGACTAGACTAGACTGGACTAGACGTACGATTCAAAATGTCAACGCCAGTGGACCTCATCATCCGTTGTCGAAAAGCGAAAAACAGGGAACAAGTAGAAGGTCCATGCGAAGACGAGATGAGATGATATTATGGTGCATCGTTCCCTGGGTAGACATCGTGTTGCGACGGTCACTATGGGACGCTGCTCGAGGGTAGGAGAAGCTATGTAAATCCAAGGCAGATATTCAGGTATCAGGACGCGACGGATGTGTTGATCAGCCTACGAGAGTAGGAGACTCGCGACCTGATAATCATGATCTTGGTAGACGTTGGGATCGTAGATACTCGCTATACTCAATTCACGTTCCCTGTTACGGTCCACAGGGTATATATGCTAAAGCACCAGATCCTGAAGTGAGTATGTAGTTCTTATCAACCGACGAATCAATCATTGCTTCGACGTACAACAAAAGTCGTGTTCTACAAAAGAGACATCATTTTTGTTCTATGGTGGCCATCTTTTGCTCTGAACAACTCATCAAGGAGAATGCAGAGGACAATAACGAAGACAAAGAGAACATTATATTGATATTCGATTTGTTGGGGCGCCCATGGTGATGGTCACCGGTAACTGACCGTGTGAACAACTTATTGAACCCTTGCCACCACGCATTTTCGTTATACATATTCGACAACCCCACACACCAGGCCCTTACCTCCAACATCAGCACCACAAATCGCCCACCGCCGCCTTTTTTCTCTATCTACATACGACAACACCGCCAGGCGCAGAGAACGACATAATTCGAAGTTTGACCCCAAACACACCAAGAAAGATCAAATCTCAGTCTCATCTTGACCCCCCCCCCCAACCTTACGCCTGTTTTTTTTTTGTCTTCTTTTTCAAACGCAGGAAAACCGATAGTCGAACTGCCAAATATTATCTCTGAACGTTAACATGTCTCAAGCAGTGCCTTCAACATCATCAACGTTCGCCCTTTTTTCTTAAAAAATCTCTAGTGGACATCTCCCAATTGACGCATCAACATCTTTTGTTTTTTTTTCATATATATATATGTTCTATCAACACAACAGACCCTCGCACAACGAATCCTGGAAAACCGGTCTGCGCGCCCCTCCAAAAGACATGCGTCCCCAGACCGAAGACGTGACCGCAACGAAGGGGCTCGAGTTCGAGGACATGTTCCTCCGCCGGGAGCTCCTCATGGGGATCTTCGAAGCCGGATTCGAAAAGCCCTCGCCGATTCAAGAAGAAGCCATCCCCATCGCGCTCACAAAGCGCGACGTCCTCGCCCGCGCCAAAAACGGTACCGGCAAAACAGCCGCATTCGTCATACCCTCCCTCCAGCAGGTCGACGTCACCAAGAACAAGATCCAGGCGCTGCTCCTCGTCCCGACGCGTGAGCTCGCGCTCCAGACGTCCCAGGTTTGCAAGACTCTGGGCAAGCATATGAACGTGCAGGTTATGGTCACGACGGGCGGGACGACGCTGAAAGACGATATCTTGCGTTTATCGGATACGGTACATGTCCTCGTCGGCACGCCTGGACGCATTCTCGATCTTGCGAGCAAGAATGTCGCTGATCTTAGCGAGTGCCCTGTCTTCGTCATGGACGAAGCGGATAAATTGCTTTCTCCAGAGTTCTCTCCTGTTATGGAGCAGCTGCTTTCTTTCCTCCCTGAACAGCGCCAGGTCATGCTTTTCAGCGCGACTTTTCCTCTTATTGTTAAGGATTTCAAGGTGCGGTTACTGTTTTTGTGTCTTCAAGCTGATTTTGCTTACATTTTAGTACGATAGGACAAACATATGAAGAAGCCTCATGAAATCAACCTCATGGACGAACTTACTCTGCGTGGCGTCACCCAATACTACGCCTACGTCGAAGAAAAGCAAAAGGTTCATTGTCTCAATACCCTCTTCTCCAAGGTGTGTTGCGTTCCCTGTTCCTACCGTCTCAGTCCAACGTCCTCTGCTCTTAGCTCCAAATCAACCAATCTATCATCTTCTGTAACTCTACCAACCGTGTCGAGCTGCTGGCCAAAAAAATTACCGAGCTTGGCTACTCGTGCTTCTACTCACATGCCAAGATGATGCAATCGCATCGAAACCGCGTCTTCCACGACTTTCGCAACGGCGTCTGCCGCAACCTCGTCTGCTCTGACCTCCTCACGCGCGGAATCGACATCCAAGCCGTCAACGTCGTCATCAACTTTGATTTCCCCAAGAACAGCGAAACGTACCTCCACCGCATCGGTCGCTCTGGGCGGTTCGGACACCTTGGGCTGGCGATTAACCTCGTCACGTACGAAGATCGGTTTAATTTGTATAAGATTGAGCAGGAACTTGGGACGGAGATCCAGCCGATCCCGCAGAATATTGATAAAGGGCTATATGTGGCACCCGCTGCGGCGGATGAGGCGCCTGCGCAGAAGCAGCAGCAGCAGCAAAGACAGCCAGCCGTCGGACCTCAGAGGCCGCCTCAGCAGCCGCAAGGACAGCAGGTGAATGGCCAGGTTGCTCGTCAGAATGGTGCGCCGGTAGCGAGGGGTGGATACCGTGGTGGTGCTGTTGCTCGATGAAGGGAGGCGGCGCAGAAACCAACAACGAGTTTGAAGCATCTACGTCTTCTTTTTTTTTCGCATCTCGACTCAGCAACGCGCCTTGTTTTTGTCTATCTTATATCTGTCGCCGCTCGCCGCCTCGCGATGTCTGTCTGTCTATGTTACGGTTGATTATTTAACGGCGAGGGCGACACTTGTATCTTTCTTACATACGTAGATGCTTTATGTACTTGTTGATGATCAATTGATGGAGCTGCCCGAGTTTGTTCCGAGACCGCCGCCGCTCAGGAAAAATTTGGAGGACGACGGTGTGCATGGCGGTCGGGGATGAGCGCCACAAGCCGCCGAAGTACGGATTCCAGTCTGCGCCTCGTCTGCGCTCGGCGACGGTCCATCGCCAAGAATTCGAGCCCGAGTACACTCCCTACCTTCCTCCCCCAATCCCCACTTACCGCTCCCGGCCCCGCCGCCACTGCCGCCCCCGACCCCGCCACCTCCTCGCATACCTCCTCCCCCCCTCCCTCCTCCTCCTCCTCATCGGCCTCTACCTCTACGAACCCCACATCGAAATCCAGTTCTACTCCCGTTCCTGGATTCACCGCGAGATAGACTCTCTCCAACCTCTCTCGGGATGCTTCAGCCCCGCCCGTGTGTCGCCCCACTACAACGTGTCCGACGCCGTGTACGGCAGGCGCCGGAACGAAATCCAGGCTGGGCTGCCTCTCAAGCGCGGGCTCGACTGCTACAACTTTGCTGGGACCATCCAGGTGCACCGGGACGACGTCCGGCCGCACGGCTGGCTGCACCCCGAGGCGCGGACACAGTATCACACCTACTGGCGGACGGACCTTGTCCCGTTCGGCCCACGGCAGGAATGGATGATCAAGAGCTTCTTTGCAACACAGGATATAGCGGCGTCGAGGCTGGTTGTGTGGTCAAACGGGGACTTGTCTGACAACGAGATTTTGCAAGAGTATGTGGATAGGTATCCGGATGCGTTTGCACTGAGGGTCGTCGACATGGCTGCGCTCGCAAAGTCAACCGAACTAAGCGGGAGCGAGCTCTTGAAGCTCAAAGACAAGAAGGCGTGGCTGGACGGGGACCTCTTGCGGCTGCTGCTACTGTGGAACTATGGAGGCGTCTGGATCGACATGGACTCTCTCCTCACGCGGGACCTCGCCCCTCTCCTCGAGCACGAATTCGTCACCCAATGGGACTGCTACGGTGAGCCCCCATTCCCCCCGCTCCCCTACAAAAACTAATCTATCTACTTGCAGAAAAATCCTACCAGCCCCTCAACGGCGCACTCATGCGCTTCCGCAAACACTCCCCCTACCTCTGCGAAGCCTTCCACATAATCGCCACCTCCCCTCCCCCACGCATCCACTCGACAGACTGGGGCTCCTTGCTCTACCTCAAGCTCTGGCGCCGCCTCGTCGCATCGCACATCCCCCCGTTCAAGGTCCTTCCGTTCTGCCTCTCCGACGGGCGCTCGTGCCGGATGGACAACCGCCTCCCGGACCCGTTCAAGCCGGACCACCGCTCGGGCATGTGGACTATGGGTCTGGGGCTCGAAGAGGGCGGAGGCCTCGACCAGGCCCTCGGCAAGGTGTTTGGTGTGCATCTGCATAATCAGTGGGAGAAGGCGTTTCCCAGCGGAGGGTGGGTCGAGAGGCTGCTGTTGAGGCGGTATGAGAAGAAGTTGGGCACGAGGCAGTTGGAGGCGCGCGAGGTGCCAGAGGAGGAGGAGACGCCAGAGGAGGAGGAGACGCCAGAGGAGGAGGGGGGGACTGAGATGCGACTATAGAGAGAAAAGAAAAGAAAGAAAAACTTACCTTCTATCTAATTCAGCAGGACGTATTCAACACACTGCATAATTCTTTTTTTCTTCATTCTCCTTCTCGAACACCCCCCCTCTCTGTGTCTTCCCCGTATGCATTGATACCTTTTTCGTAGGTACGTCAACCTCTCGGGTGTGTGTGTGTGTGTGTGTGTATGTCAACAAGGGTTGTGTTCGCTGATGATTTATCTTAGGAAAGAAGCACCACACGCACGATATCGATTCAATGTCTTATACACGCACGCACGCGCCGCTATGTTCTCTACTTGACCATGACTATCACTATGACTATCACTATGACTCTCACGAACTGTTGTTTTTTTTTTCTATTTTCTATGGACCCTCTACATCTGGATTCCATGCCATTCGTGGCCCACGGACCCTCCCACCCCTCAGAAAAACAAGGTATGCCTGAACCGATGTTTGACTTGCGTGACCTGGTTCTGAATAAGCGCTGTATAGTATACAGGGAACCATGCCGATTCAACTTGGGCTTGTGCTTGGGCTTGGGCTTGGGCTTGATACTCACTAGTATCATATCGCATCTGGACATGTAGAACAGGACACGACCGACGCGCGCCTCGATGACGGTGCGGATTCCAGTGCGTTTGTCTGCAAGACCGTTGGGTGTTTATAGGTCCAGGAGCAAAGGAGCAAACCTGTGGGAAGAATATCAGCGAGCTGCGAAGGAGTTCCTTCAGCCTCGGACACGACGTATGGGTCTGGGTCGTGGTCGTGGTCGTGGTCGTACACGTACAAACACAAGAAAGTTGACAAAAGTCTTGGAAACGCCGCGGTGGAGGTTGGCTGAACAAAGGGGGACAAAACAGACAATGTCTCCGCGGTGACTTGTCAATGAATAAATCTACTCAGCTCGCTCGTATGTTCTTTCGTTCCAAGGAATGTGGAACAAAGTCTTGGAAGCGTTGCGGCGGAGGCTGAACAAAGGAGAAACAGATAATGTCTCCGCGGTGACTTGTCAATAAATAAATCCACTCGACTCGCTCGTTTGTTCGTTCCAGGGAGTGTGGAGTTTAGGATACCGCGGTCGGTGCGAAAACGGCTGGCTGGCTGGTGGGCAAAACACCCACCACTCACCCGTGCGTGAAATGCCTCGCACGCACGCCGGAAACCATATAGGATGATTTGCATGGCTCCGTGGCGATGGAGACTCCTTCACTTGGAGTCGTTACTCTTTCGTGGGGTTCTCCAGAGTATAATTGTCTTTGACCCTCGAGTAATCCCTCGATCTATCGAATATCCTCAGGACTTCCCGCAATTTCATTCGTCTGAATCGACTTCGATATCTTGGGCACGTTGACTAGATCCGCGAGTCGACAAATTACCCTTTATCGCATCCTTTGACCTCGTCCTTCGTCTCATGATAGACAAGCTCTCGATCTCTCTATTGTCGTACCCTTTTTCCTGATCAACCTGGAAGATTTCTATCTCCATGCAGCCCGAAGGATACGCTACCTGGTCGTCCAGTCTAAACCCACTCATTTTACTAGCGGAATCTCGAAACCCATCAGATTCTTGTCCCCTAAGCATGTTTGTTACCTTAATCAATCAACATAACA
This sequence comes from Termitomyces sp. T73sscA, assembly GCA_017657235.1. NCBI lineage: Eukaryota > Fungi > Basidiomycota > Agaricomycetes > Agaricales > Lyophyllaceae > Termitomyces > Termitomyces sp. T73sscA. Next base: position 55,304 of record JAGGAP010000159.1, on the reverse strand, counting down.
AATTGACGCTCGGGTAAGTAAATGGGGTCCAATCGATCATCTGGCACCATTTGGCACTCGTCGCGTGTGGAAGCATCTCGAACCCGCTCAACCCCCATTTCGTTTTTTCGCGGAAGGCAACGAGTAATTCAAATACATTAGATGATCTGCCGTGCAGTCTTTAGTGATGCCACCTAAAATGCAGGTTCAAGGGTCAATCGTACCCGTGGCACTTTATCATCATCACTTCCTTGGAACCACCTCTGCCTACTAGATCCACGTGTGCTTTGTCACCGGCCCATATCCCCGGTTGCATTTGGAAATTGGGAGTCATTATCGAGGACCGATAAGTCTCCTCGCGATGGGTGGTAGGTTCAGCGTTCACTGTGAAGACTTCGTTGGACCCGTTCTCTCGATCATTAGGAACGGATGGACATCTTCAGGCCCGAGCCGGCCTCTGGGTCGATGGTACACACCGTACCGAGTTCTGGGCTTGGATTGAAAACCAGCATTTCGACCAAATGAAGGAAGATTAAAAATCGTCTCTTGTGGTCGCATCCAGCCGATTGGACGGACAGCCTTCGGGACGGCGGATTTGGTGTTATGACACCCCTCTCCGAAATCGGACGACACATTCTGAGATATCCGCCCGACAGGATGGAGAGGTCTGAGAACCAGCACAGTCGGTTGCAGTTCCCCGATTGGGACTCCGGGTTTTCGCTGAGACCGATTGAAGTACGAGCTGAGTAGTACGTGGTTTACAGTATACACGTTACTCCGCACCTTGTTTGTCAGAGAAGTTCTTCTCCACCAAACTCACTGAGGAGATTCATTCATCTTTTGACGCCCCAACCCCGATCTATGTAGTTCCTCGCGACGTTTACACGTCTTCAAAGCGCTCGGCATACCTTTGGCTGCCATCTTCGCCTCTGTCCCATCGGTCATGGAACAGTCCGCTTCCCAATGTAGTCATTCAGATCCAGATCCTAGGATCCAGAATGTATGTCTTCTTCCTGAAGCAATCCCAAGCCATCTACATGCGTCATTGGCCCCGCACGATTGGCAGGAGGAGTAACGGACGAAGTCAATGCATTAGAGCATGAGCTTTAAAGTCCATTTGGGTTCAATGATTTCGTGAGGGCTGGTGTTCAACGTTCATGTGGTGTATGCCATTCTACTTACGTTCTGTTTCATGTTTTTTTTTTTTTCCTTCATAGACTAAAAAAGCCTTGGACATTTTCTTTTACCGCGTCGACGTTGTCGGCTTTGTAGCGTATGTTTATATTAGCATCGATAGATATATATTTCGCCATTCTGTGGACGATTATATGAATTGCTTGCTTTTTTTGTGAACGTGTCTAAGCTCGAGATCACGCTGTGAAGCTTGAAGCTTCTAAAAATTAAATAACACTACTATTTAACCCACGGCTAAGTATATACATACTACAACACACTGGACGTATTACCAGATCACATACTTCGTGCAGAGTCCGACTCGGAACACTAAACAGCAAGTCCTCGTTCCAAGAGCATAAACCTTGTATTCATTGGATCAAATGATGGACTAGTTTGCGATCTATACCACAGATCGGCCTGTATCTTCCTAGACGACGCTAAGGGGCATACGAACTATGCCGAAGCGCCAAACTGTGGGGTAATGAACAGAAAGGCGAGTTTTGGTCATGGATACTTTGCTGTCGTTCACCTGTAAGCTTGTTGGCTCAAGGCTGATAGCAATTGTGAACCAAACTTCATCACAGTAGGGCTCGACTCTCGAGGTTTGCAGCTACGGACAGACGCATGCAACGCTATCGAACTACTAAACAACACTGATGCCATTCAGTCACATAGCGAACGGAGATACGGCATAAAGATCCCAGTCACTGTATCAACACACAATTTCCTAGGATGAACCCACCACTCTCAGTCGCAGATGGCATGACCTTGTCACCTTTCTTCTACATCACATTCACGCGTAATTCACGCATGTATACCACCTATCAAAGGACTTGGTCCTACGTGCACCTGCTTTAATATACTCACGCTATTGGAGCTGGAAGAGCGCTTCATGCCCTCAAGTTCCTTAAGAATTCCAAGGAATTCCACCGTCATCCTTTGCTTCAGAAATGATGTCACTAGGAATTCAGAGGAACCCATGTGAAATCTGAGGTGAAAACTATTCTTGTGATTCTATCTCCCAGCGCTAAGTCATCTATCTTCCTTCCGGTGAGATCGGTATACCTTCGGTTCGCGATCTACCCTGGGACTGCTATTTGCATCCTACCTTGGTCCTTCTGAACTAATCCATTGCATGGCACACTGGAAAGTGAATGCCCTTCTTTTAAGAAGTGCCTTTACCGGCAGATAGTGCTGGAAGCTGTCGTCTTTCCCGACTCCCCTTCCTTCACATCCGCCGTTCGCGCCTCTTCGTCAGGATCTCCTGTGTTTGATATCAAGTTTTATAAACTCAGCTTTGACTCAGCTGGGTTTTCTTTGAACACTCGTGTCCCTAGAAGCAGAAAGCTTTGCCATTCCACATCCCGGCCATCACCTTAGCTATCCAAGCGCTCCCGCGACTGTACAGTTGAAAATTTCGAGAGCACACGGCGATGCTTCTACCTACTCACTGTCATACTCTACATGTGATCTGATGACATCCAGCTATTTCTGCGTCGGTGATTGGACACGAATGTACCGTGCTATAGATATGGTCCTCAGCTCCCACAGAACTGTTCGCTACACTTCAAGGCATGTGTTCCCTGCTTCCAGTGAATCACCTGTACAATTCGGATAAAAATCAATCGACTTCTTGATTGGATCTAAACCCCGAAACGACGTTAACCAATGCAAGTCCAAACCGTCATCTTTTCCGCCCACCCATGTACGCAATTTATACTATCTTGGAAACCAATAATATATCACCATCTTCAAGTACCTGCACTCCTTCAATCCAGATGTCACACGAGTGAACTGCTGCCTGAAAGCTCCATGGACAGATTCCTCGTGGTTGGCGGACCCGGATGAATGCCCTGTCAGCGCCAATATCACAATCGGATTTTCCCAATGATTGTACGACCGCACATATCTGTTCTGCGCTGTTTCCTGAGCCATTCTACTATTGGTCTTGTGGCGGAGGATCCTCTACTGAAACTGACCCACTGGTTAAGCACAAGTTCCATGAACAAGTTATCAGTTCTTTTCGAAGAGGCCGGCCTGCTTCAGCGTTTGGATTGATATGGTTCCTAATCAAGCCTCAGCAATTTTGGAAGTCAAACATTGAAAATTGAATGTGCAAAAGGACTCCAATGCCGACGGTATTTTGAGGTTCTGTTGATCAGTGTAATTCAAGTGAGTCCATATTTGCAATGTTATTAATTCCTTATGTCCCTCATAGGCACAACAAGGCTGTCACCTCTGAAATCTCAATCACCGGCAGTCTTAGTTTACCACATCTTCCCCTCGAGTCACTTGCCCTTGTCTTGTAATGTTCAACTCTGGGACCATCAGATCTACATCCTCAAGCTGACATCTCATGCAACTCGGTCTCGTCGCTCATCTTTCAGTTCGTTTTCTCTCGGAATTGGAGGCACCTTTTATCCCTTGACATAGTGGAATGCGCTCGAAGATGGAGTCCCGTCCGTGTGAAAGATCACTTCCTGTTCGTGGAAGCACGACTCCTTTGCTCAAGCCCATCAAGTAGTCAAGTAATAAGAATGGATATATTCAAAAGTTCCCAGGACACGCTTTCATTTTCAGATGCCACGTCCATCGCTGACTGACGGCGTACCGTCACAGAGCTCTGGACAATCATCAAAAAATGACAATCACTACAAATCAGCAGCTCAAATATAGAAAGCCCAAGTGTGAAGTGACAGTTGTCCTTCGCCATTTGGAAAGCCTTAAAGAAGAGTTGTATTTGGTAGTATGACGCCTCGGGTCCTAAGCTGGACTTGTCTTGCTCTGGTAAGATAATTTGGGTTCCAATTCAAACAGTTGAACAGTCAGAGACGTTGGTAGCCAACTTCGACATAAAGGTACACAAGGTGATACGCATCTCAGTCTATCCAGGGTTATTTCACCTCGACCAGGTTCCTGGGACGCGACCGCGTCTCAAGGCGCTCAGAGAAGCAGATGACGTTGCCGCCATCGGATCTGCCCAGACTGCGTCGGAAAGCCATCAGTGACTTACGTGCCTTGCATACTTATGTATAAATTGCCTCTGATGCAAATTCCCCGCCGACCATGTCGCCTACTCTCACAATCAGTCTGCTTAATTGAATTTGTGCTCTTCACTGTCGGTCATGGTGCAGTCCTGAAGTATGCGTTCTTCTCTCGCTTCCCAAAATATTACAGGACGTATTCATTGTACACATCGGAGATCCAAACTGTACCTTTCGTCTTCATTTTAAACCCGTCCCGAGCTTTTTTCACACTGCGCTACTTGTTCCGCGATATTTTCTGGAGAAAAGGGAGCACTTCATACATGGATTGAGGAAATGTGAAGGAATTTTTACAGCACGCACTCGTGTCTATAGTCATCGAGGCTTGGCGCGTATACCTGCTACTGGTGTCCTCTTCTGTAAACTCGGTAGCTTTTGCTTTTTCAGATGCCATTGTCATCTCTCTTTCGCATGTTGCTCTTCACTCGCATGGAATACATTAATTTACGAGATACAAATACAGCATTTTAACAACACTTTGAGCCAGAAAAGTGAAAAAAAAAACATAGATGCTGCTCCTTGTTTTCGGGCTGAACTCAGTTTCAGCAAGCAGACTTAAAGCTGAGGAATGATTTCCCCAATCATGCTTTCCTTAGGCCTTCGTGCATCATGACCTGTGAGCACCTGCGGTGCCATGTGTGCTACAGCTCACCTACCATCATTCTTGTGTCGGTTGTCCATATCGCGATAGCCCAACCAATAAACTAAGCCGGTTATACCGACAAGCGCCGCTACACCCAACATCTGCGATGTACGTGAAAAGAAGGCCCAACATATAGCATGACGATTGGAGCCAACCACATTGTTATTACCGCGAGGTCCATTCCCTGTCCCCATACCCCCCAAGCCCCCCATGAACCTGTTGGCGCCTCCAGCTATCTGCGGACGAATGAGAGTGCGATGCATTTCAAAATTTTAGCCAAGTATTCAAGCGGTCTGGTAAGGTTTGTGCAAGTGTGAGATCGTTTGAAACATTTGTCTCGTGCTTTATATATGTGCAGAAAAAAGAACGACGTCATTGCTTACAACTACAATCTCGTGCGCTTCAAAAACGATTACACTAACAATTCTAGAACATAATTTATCCTACATTTAGTGAGCAGATCGACATAATCAGACAGTTGTGCAATTGAATCTATGGAATCGTACTATGCATGGTCATAAGAAACGGTTTGATGATACTTCAAGCCCCCTCGCTAGCCGAAGCATTACTATATTCGAAGACAAACTTGAGAACTGAGAATACCATGTCAAAATTCCCACGAATACGAATTAGGAAAAGAACCTACTCCATTGCCGACAAACACTTGTGACTTCTCAGCAATAGTCATGTCTATTGCCGCTGCAACTTGAGTTTGTTTTGGGTCAAGTGACAGATCCAGAGTACTTCTGAAATTCTCCCAGCCATCTTTCAATAGCGCCTCTTTCAGTCCATTCAACCAAAAACCCCAGGCATTGGTCAGGACATATATCCTCTTCAGCCCTCGATGTTCCTTCCGCAACTGGGAGAGCCGAGATACAAGCTGTTCGACAGTCGGGAGACAATGTTCCGCGTAGTAATCGTTGTACTCGTCGCTCTCGTAGGCATATAAAGACGAGTCAAACTTGTCAGGAAGCTCTGGAAGCTGGTTCAAGCCATTGTACTCAGCCCTCCATCCCGCAAGGCGCGGACAATGTCTTTTGAAATCACCTCGACGAAGGTGTAGAGCAACTAAGCCTGTAAGAGTGGTGTTCGCAGAAAAATTGTACAAGTCCGGAATCGACTCGGGCTGGAGGACTGGGAAATTGCGTAGCACGGCGGAGTATACAAGCGGTGACCAGATATATTTTGTAATGATGGAAGAATGGGATAAATCTGGCCACAATGAGAGTATTCGATTGCTGTCAAAGAAACTGTATGAGTAGGAAGGGATAGTCACGGTCGGAATCTGTTTAGTAGAAATTGATACTCACTCATGGTCAAAAATAGCTTTTTCCTTCGAATCTATCTCTACGCAATCATCTTGCACTGTTTTCAGGCGCTCTACCCACCAGTCGACGATCACTCTTCCCTCTGCATCGCTTGGAGAGTCTTTTGAGCTGATAACGCGTCGCATATTGGGTGGACAGACAATATCCCAGAATTCGGTACTAATAGCGGCATTGTTTGCTACAGGTCTTCCTGCGGTGGGTCCAGATATAAAGGCGTTCATCGGTAGTCTTACAGGACGTAATGCAAAGTCATAGAGCGTATATTGAAATGGTGAATGTGACCAGACGTAGTCTTCGAAGACATAAGAACGGTCTGATTTTTCCGCCACATAATGCAAGAGTAGTCTGATGGATCGTCGACGTAAGTATCAGTCAAGCTACTGCGTTCAAAAGACGCACGCTTCCTGAAGAACATTATTGAACCCATGCCCCCACAGATGATCTGGAAAACGAATATACTTCCTATCATCCGCAAGCGACTGGGTTATGTAGTGTTGGGGTAAATTCCGTTCGAATTCCCGGATGTCTTCAAAATTTGGTGGTACACCAGACCATAACACGCCAAGGAGCAACAAAATGGGTACTATGAGGACGAAGGCCAGTATTCGTCGGAGAGGGAAATGTCGTAGGCATGCATAAAATCGCGAGCGTCGTCGACGCTGGACATGGCTAGCACTCGATGGTGGCGAGTCTGTTGCAAGGAGTTGATATTCTTCATCAGATTTGCGGTTGTCCAGGCTGTCTGTGAGTCGTCTCGAGATTCTGCGCCATAGGTCCATCGACAACGGCAGCTTGTCAACCACAAGAAAGTAAAACTGGTCTGAATATAATGTAGAGAAATGGTATAGACGAGCACACGCAAGCCAGTGGCGATTCAGCTCAATTTAGCGGGGAGGCATAGATGAACGACGTGGAAGAGGCTGTTCACTAAATCTTGATCAATCAGCCGTTTTCAACGGCTCAACTCCGAGTCCGCAGCATTGTTGACATCAAGTAAAGACATTCTGCCAGGGCAACATCACGTCTCTCCGCAGCTCGCTCTGACAACAAGTTATTTTTTATCCTCGCCCAACCCGACCTCTATGTGTGTCCATACTTTTTAGTCTAGTCCAATACTCGCATTGTAATGTGCATCGCTGGTAAACTGTTGGCCTCTTCAGCTCGACATCTGGTCACGTTTTGCGCCCCGTGCGCGGTTTCAGCGGTAGGGAAAGGGGATATCGTAACTAAGCGTAGCCTGTCTTCTTCTTTCAATGGTCTGTCTGTCAAAAGGACAAGTTTGAGGTTTTGATGTGCTCTCTACATGGTATCTATCATTTTTCCATGCACACCCACTCGATGATGCCTTCAAATCGACTTGGTCATATGGAAGCTATATTCACAATAGCCCTATGCAAGGCTATCTGGGAACATTTCGACTTACAAGAGCGAATGGATTCAATGTAATGACCGAAGATCATCTGCAGCTGGCCATCTCCCTGTCTTCACTTTCTGTAATGATAAAAGCCTTAGAAAATTCCCAATCCGAGCTTGGGCTCCAATGTGCGCAATTCATCTACTATATATGCGCATCTTGATGCTAGGGAAATCTGAGTTGTAATTCTGGAAGCACATTGCACACCGGTTACTATCGAACATTCACCGGCAGACGTGATTATGCATCCCTGGCGCTAAAGTTTGCCGATGCTCTAGTTTCGGCGAAGTACTATGTAATTAGCGACCAAGACGGACGGTCCTCACCATGCCCATGACAGTATTGAGTTACCAAGCTCGACCTCGGGTTTCTGGCGACGGTCTGTCGAACCGGTTCTATTCCCTCCGATAGTAAGGAGCATTGCGCATAGGTTTGTGTTTCCGTAGTCGGTAAGTGATTTTATGGTTTCGGCATGGAGTGAAGAGCACTGAAGACAGACGAAGGTATCAGTGGAGAAATCCGCGGTCCGGGGGGACTACTGATCATCATAGTTCGTTCTCAGGAACTCTCGTAAGTCTTCCATCCGAACCATATGCCATCTTTCAGGGATTGGAGTTGGGCATAAGCATCTCATCTAACCGATTTGTTCCGAGCGGTCTGGCGTTGACGACACCAATTCAGACATCAATTCAACGCATCTCTTTACGAGGAGTTCTATGGGACAAAATGCACCACATCAAGTGTTTATCCACATCGAGAACCCGAAGCCTATATCAAATTTCTATCCCGAGGGCGTCAGACGACGCGTCGCGAATCCTTCGGTCACTTGACTCTGCACAGCTGACTCGGAGTTTAACAAACATAATACTATGGAGCGAGTTCTGTGGGACGTGGCAAATGAAGCTTTGAAACACTTATCTTGACGGGTATCTTAATTGATGAAGGAAAGCCAATTTCTGGGGTGCTAAAGCTTGAAAACTAGGCAAGCCCGTGCTCATCGTTATCGCTCGAGGATGTATCTTTGCCGGTTGAGAAGGGCTTCGGTTACCTGATCATTGCGTACATGTCTATTGGCTTGCTTGCTAACAAGCTCCTCGGCGGTGGTCTTACAGGGAATAGCTATCTAAAAACGCTGTCACGTCTACCTCATGTTGCGACCTCCATGTCCTTCGAATGCCATGATAATCACCTCAATGACCATGGTTAAAAATTAACTTCAGCATCGTCTATCTTTCGCGGGCGGTAATTAACTCCACACCTATGGAAGCGTCGAAAAGCCTACTTACCAACACTCTGGCTCTTGTGATCGTTTATTAAATCCAGGTATTCGGCTGAAAATCTTCCCTACCTGGAATGTATTCCAATTCGAACCAGAAGGTCTTCTTATGACTTCAAGCTTGCCTATCTCTGTTTGAAGCCTTGGACTGCACGTGTCGTTATACTCAAGCCAGGCAATCGCGTGACTACCAGATTTTTCGTCTCCTCATCAACAATGTGGGTTGTCCTTCTCCCGAGGTCTACTAAATGCGAACTGACCCACGTTTCTGATATTGAATCGTCCTGGGAGTGGAATGGTCGTGAATAAGTGCGATTGATGCTTCTATGATATAAAAAAACGACATTCCATACGAAATTAAACGAGCCCTGACCATGGCATCGCGGCAGAATCTGATCAGTCACCTCTCTACAGGTCCTACAGTGGCTATGACATACTATACTGATTGATGTACCAGTTGACACACGGATTTTGAACGGCGGGAACCGCGAAACACACTAATTGTACCGTACTAGTAATATTAGAGTGTTCTCACATCAGAATGATTAGATATTTTCCCACTGGTACATTAGTATGAAAAAAATTGGACATGACATGATCACCCAATGATTGACAGACACTCGCTTCTCAACTTCCTCTCCCCTATATTGTCTCCCTTTAAACGTCTTTGAGATTTTACACCCACTCAAACTTCGTGCCGATCCACCTTCCGTGTGTGTAAAACCACCTTTGGCTATGCGCAATTGGTGCGCAAGCTATACATAGCCTTTCACCATCTGTGAAATCAACTATGGGAAAGCTGCGCATGGGCATTGAATCCCAAATCATTAAATTTGGACGTCTACTGATTTATCAACTTCTCGTAGTACTTGACTGGCTTCCTCGATTTTTCATTTCATCAGCTGGTCAACCGGCCTTCCGACAATTGATTTTCAGCTTGTCATGTCAAGAGAACTTTCCGGATGTTCGTGCCGAAGGCAACAATATCACCGAGTCTGTTTCAATTTCAAGCAGGATGACAATTTTATCTAACGCCTTAATATTAAATCCTCGTGTTTGATAGATAAGAGTGAAGTACCTTTATACTTGCGCCGTACATGAGAAAACATCAGCTCTGGCGATCACACGAGGTGGCAATTTACTCGAAGTTTATGACGTCAGCGCAGTGTCGTCATCATCGATTTTTCTTGACTTCCTGAATGTGTCCAAGAGAAAGAGAAAGGAACAGACATTAAATATTGAATATTAAATATTAAATGCTCATTGTGTATGCAAGCATGATAATTATGGTATATACTATACTAGGCTGACTAAAGCATTCTACAGGTACCATAGAGAATAGCCTAGGTAGAGAATCCAGATGATTGGTAGACTACAAAGAAACCCAGTGTATGATGGTGATGCAATCGTACGTGTGACCTGCACGGAATGTGCAAGTGGAAAATTAAAGACATAGAAGGAAGGCGGACTGAAAGACAATCTTGGCCCCGTCCGAAAAGCCGTGGACCAAACTCGCGGTACATATCCGGCAGTTTTAGAGGTTCTAGCCTTCCGAGTGTGCGCAGGACGGACTGGACAACACAGGTCCGGGTGGTTCGTGGTCAACGTCAGATGAGGCATGGCAATGGCGTACGAGAGTGAGGTCGAGCAAGCATACGATGCATGACTGAAACCGATGGCACATAAATATTGGAAGCATGTACGATGGTGAGATGATATGATTGATGTGCGGGCGGCCATAAATGATCATGGTGCTGCGTCACCAGCGCAAGGAGAGATACACTATCGGCGCGCGATGTATCGCCAATAAGTATCGTTAGGCGGCTGGAAGAAATGATCAGACGACGATGACGGAAAAGATTGTGCCGAACAAACCTCGGTGCCAGGCCTGGACTCGTCTGAACATGTATTAGAGGAGGTGATTAGATATATAGGATGAAGAGACTTACGATCTTTAATGCATTCCCATATGTTAACACCTCGGCTTCGCGGATCCCACATGCAGCATTGGCTGTAGACTTCCCAGTGGACATTGACCTCCCAGATGCGCGTTGAATTTCCTATCACAACACCCGACATGTGGAGTACTTAAGGATGGATGGAGAAAGGGGGGCAGTGAAACAGTGAGGGTGGGACTGGCAGGAACCAAGGCAGAGCCGAAGCTGAGTTATATAGCGCATGACATTCAGCGGCGCATCCCGTTTGGTTTGTAGAGTAAAATCACCACCAACAGATGCAATCTAAATTTAATGACATAACCGCCTTTTACCTTTTCGGGCAGATCTGTCCAACAAGATTATCAAGGGATCTGGGCTGTGTCCCCTGCCGTGAGGCAACATGCCCCACCATTGCCGCTCTCTGAACGATCCTCTTCGCCAAACACGACCCACTATCGTTGTCCTCCCGTGGGGAGAGAAGGGCTGGCCACCATGAACTCGGAATCCCACTCACTTCGGTTCGGCACGGTTCATTCATCACAGACTTTAGGCATCTGTACCCAACACAACGGTTACCGAGACGACCACATCACCAGACGGGTAACAATTTCCCATCGCTATGTACTCGGGACTGCGATCCTTACTTATTGCGTGCTTCAACGTGCATGGCACTCCCTGGCACTCCCATGCTTTTGGTGAATTATCAATGCTGCGCATTTCCGCAGTCCACATACAACGTAGACCACCGTGCTAAAATGAATTTTGATCGATACTTACTGTCCCGTTGTGGGTACACTGCTTGCCTCGGCAAGAAAAAAGATTTGAGCCCTTTGCCATGCGATCCTTGCAATGATTTGTCGACCCTTTGAAATGGAAATAAACGGACATCCACGCGGAAGAGATTCAACGGGTTCCTGGTTGGTAGACAAACATGGATACAAGATGTTTCTGCCGCGGTTTCTATACAAGAGGTACCAGTTTTTTTGAAAAAACCTTGCAGTTATCTTCGAGGCTGAACCTTGTCTCATCTATGTAATAGTGCAACAACGTAATAGTTAGGTATAAGTAACTTGTTATCTCGGCAAACAGCATTCCCTGTGCCAGAAGAAATGCTTTGCATGGACCAACAGCTGGGGAAAATGGTTGACCAAGTGAAAGCCGTCAATTCAGGCACATACGATACGGGTGATGCTGTCTTCCTGAAAACAATAGGAAAACCACTCGAAGCATCGGGGTTTTTACTTGAGCAACGGGTTCTGACTGAATCCATCTACGTCCTGAGTCTGCGCATTTCCGTTTGACACGGATTTTTATGGTAACTTAAGATACCTACCCCGCGGGAATAATAAGTAGTAGTACTTGGTAGTCGTATATTACCGGCATGGTCCACTCGCTGAGCGCTGAACGGTCCGAGATTAACTTGTGGTGATAATAAGCCTAAGATAGAACTGCTCCGGGATCGCTGACTTGGTATTTTTCCAAGCGGAGACGAACTGTTCCAATCCTCGACACTAAGAGTAAATAATGACAAATACCAACTTGTTGTTAATTTTGGTTGTTCACTCGGTACTCGGTGGGACGTATTGTCTCTTACTAAATCAATAGAACTCCTACATGTCTTTTAATGTCAAACTAGATACGCCAAAACGCATGGTGAGTAGATATGGTTTTTTTGTATAGATGTTTTGTTAAGTTGATTTGCACACTGATGTAGGGAGTAAGGTTCACTGGTGTGCTGTTGGTCGCAGGAGTGACTTTCTACATTGCCAAGCGTAATATTGCAGGAAAGAGGAGGCAGGATTTGGATGAGTACCGAGCTTGTATGTCCTTGAGTCTCCATCATACGTATTTTCACACTCCTCTCAGCTTCATTACGCAACGATGTTGTACCAGCCGATACAAAACGCGATTAGTATCTAATTCCCTTTTACGACTCCAAATCCGACGTTACATACTTAGCAAATGACGTGACGCGTCGTGTCCCCCTATGGAGGAGCGTCTCAGATCAATATGCACACAACTGCGTCATCGATTTTTGCATCCGTGACTGCAATCGTTTCTCACTGCTGAGACGTTTCAAACAACAAGAATATATAAATCAAGTCCAAAAACGTATCCACTTGCAAACACTATCTACAAAGATTATCTCATTTGATATGGCAAACATCCCTAGAAGTGCCGCATCCAGGATGCAGTCGTTGTCCGTCGGCCAGGTAAGTTTACTTTGGATATTCACCGTAAAGAGGTTACCATTTGGCCTGAAAGACAGTACTATTTGGAGGCTCCATCGTTGCAGCCAGTCTCGGCGGGTTTTATTGGAATCTCCATCGCATTCAGAGGAAGAAAGCTGAGCGAGGCGCTCTTCCCCATTGTACGTTTACGAAGGCAACTATACTGAACCACTTTCTGACTTAACACAATCAGACGAATACCTCATGGCTCACGTCGCTTCCCGTGGTCCCAATCCTGTATCGGGTGCCAATGAGCTTCCCCTCTCGCGCTACCAGCAGCGCGAGACTGCCGTCCCCCCTCCTATCAGGGACCATCGCAGTGGTCACTCCACTGTTGCAAACTATCTACCTTCTGAAAAATCAGACGAGATTCGTGGAAGGCTGGAGCAGCCGACTCCTCAACGCGCGAAGGAGATGGGCAGCTCGGTCGTGTATACCAAAAGTCCAGAATATGTGAACAGTTATGAAAAGACTGCGGCTCAGAAACTGAAGAACGTGCTTCCTACCGTGGAGAAGACGGATGTCCCGGAGGTCCTTGGAGCGTCTCCCTGATCAGGGAATAGCGGTTCAACTTAATCTTGACTTACGAATGTCACTGACAATTGTAAGAGTCAATCGTATCTTCATATGCATTTATCTCGTCGATGATACGTCAAAGTTGTACATCATAGCTACTACTAAATTAAATCTCTTGAAACCTTGCATGAACTTGTCTTCATCGACATCTGAAGATTCAATCTGGATACGAACTTATATAATGAAGTAAACTATATTGGTTGAGTAAGTATGCCCACTTCCGAGCAGGTGGCGTGGCGCAGACCTGTACGCATTGACATAATAAGTTCAATTATCATCGCTCAGCTGATCGTGACATTTGCAATTATATTTTCAAGGTATCACAAGATTTGCAAAATTGGTAGATATTTAGCTTCGTCAAGGCCGTACGGAGAAAGAAGCCAATACTTCCAAGCGGATTGAGCAATTCATAAGTAGAATAACCAAGGACAAGCTTGCGATCACTGTGTGGGAAATAGTAAATCATGATAGTAGCATTCCTTTGAAACCCACAAGGCAGAACGCCGACTAAGAGATGAAAGGCGAGAAGATGGAGAATAAGCTATCGGATCTTACTTCAAAATAGGGGTGAGAAGATTGTTTTCATGGGGCTTTCCACAAATGCTTGGCCGTCACTTGCGCGATCACCGTCATGATGCAGAAATCCTCCAGATGCATGCTTGCATCTACTCGCCGTCTACTTGTCACTAGGCGTACTTTTTCGGCTACGTTCCACCGCCGCGGTGATCCATGGGTGCTCCCAAACAGTCCAGAGCACCTAGCCCAGACCGCCACACAGGACATACCCCCGAATCCACTGCCTAGGCCGAACGAGTCTGTCGACACCCTCCGTGCACGACTTGTATATCAGTCGCGTAAACGGGGTACGTTGGAGAGTGATCTTCTACTAAGTACCTTCGCGAAAGATAACTTGAACTCAATGAGTGAAGCCGAGATGCGAGAGTACGACAGGGTGAGTATTTAGATCGTCGACTGTCTTTTCTGTGAAATCTAATGAATATGAACGCGTGTATGTAGCTACTAGACGAGGCAGACTGGGATATCTATTATTGGGCCACTGGCAAACGGACTCCCCCGGAACGATGGTTGACCTCAGAAATTCTGAAACGATTGGCAGTACATGCTCAAAATGAGGGCAAGGTCGTGCGTAAGATGCCAGAATTGTAACGTGTACTACATCTACGGTACGATGTATGGACGCTTGCGGGATGTCTCAACCACTTAATACACGAATTGGAAGCTGCTCTTGCCTTGTTTAAGGCAGGAGCAACCATTGTTAAATAAGCTTCCCGAGATTGGGATTATCTACCCTGATCATGCATGCCAGCACTCAATTCGGATGGCTCCCACCATCCTTTGTCGCTGAAGTCAAAACTTGATATCAGTACATGTCGAGGACCACCGGACCAAAAAATCAGTAACTAACACCCCAAATCCTCCACCACGTTCACCTTCCACTATCAGAATGAGTATGATGTTTAATTGAATAATCAACTCGTGGCTTACATCCTCTGCACCCTTGACAGGTTTCAGTTGTAACATCATTTAAAGTCTTGTGAAAAAGCAAACGAGTATATCTACTCGTGGATAATACTCTAAATCGTCAAATAGACAGTTTCAGAAGCGAAAAAAAGGGTGCGAATCATTGGATTTATGAAACCAATGGACTTCTCACCAGCAGCAAGACGTGCATCCTTGGCGAAAGTAATAGTGGCAGCGACAGTAAGTATAGAACCAGATGTCCCACTGACACTTGACAAGGAATTCCTATCCTACAAATCAACCCCAGATTATACTCATGAGCAGATGAATAGAAAGAAATCTTTTTCGTATGTATCTGCATTCTCAAGTCCAGATGAATACGTTAATTTAAGGAGCCCATTCTAGAATAGAACACGCATGGAACATGTTCAGTTAAGTTGGGTCGCTCTTTCTCGACCTGGCTGTGTATGCCTCGACTGAGCGTTTTTGGTACGCAGGGGCTGGAAAACGCGATGAGCCCTTCTGGCCCGGACATGACTTGTGTTCTCCCGACCGCTGGCCCACGGACAAGACCCAGGCCACGACGGATTGAAGTGCGTGGCGTTCGAATCCATAGATCCTAGAGAAGCACGAGAAGAATAAGCGAGTTAAAATACTTAGAAGCGCTGAATCCGCCGCACAAGAGCCCAGTTCCCGAAAGAATAGGGGACCGAGGCGGGAGGAGACAGAAGACAGTGAACAGTTTACTTCTCATTCTTGTCGAGGCAATCCACTTTGTAGCCCACTGGCCCCAG
Source organism: Termitomyces sp. T73sscA (assembly GCA_017657235.1). Classification (NCBI taxonomy): domain Eukaryota; kingdom Fungi; phylum Basidiomycota; class Agaricomycetes; order Agaricales; family Lyophyllaceae; genus Termitomyces; species Termitomyces sp. T73sscA. Next base: position 39,424 of record JAGGAP010000159.1, on the reverse strand, counting down.
CATTCCCACAACGGCCCCATGAGCCCGAGCTTTGCGAACTCGGCGCACTTGCGTTCCAGGTAGAAAACTATGTTGGGTCGTGAGGTCGTCTCAGTCTTTGGATGTGCCATCAGACTCGTCGACTGTGTACAAGTCATTCATTCCCCAATCTAATACGGCAGTTGAATTAGTGATCCGCGAATGGTGAGTCGGAAACCCGGTGGCGAACTCGGGAAGGGAACACACGGGTTTGCACGTTTCCAATCTGTAGAAGCTGAACAGTCTGGGATCCTCCTTCGCCTCCACTAGTATCGGAATCTTGCTCCAGCTTGATAAGCGGAAACTGTCAATAAACAAGGGGAAAAAGACTGAAGCCAACCTCTGTCGACAGACGCTAGATTTGCAGATTTGCCTATGTACCAACGTTGGGGAGTTGCGAGAGAAAAAGCATCCAGATCAAATTGCAAGTATAGGAATCAACTAAAGAACTCGAGTGAGGTTAAAAGAAAGAAAGGTTCAGGAGTAGATGAACCTGCCAATTCCCAAACTATTTCGGTTTGCGGCCTGAGCAATGTAGGTAATGCTGTATTCCTAAGGGACTTTAGGCATCTTGGGTCCGTATCACGTCGAGTGAAGTCTTGTCTTGGGACACCCTTTTTGCGTGACGCCTTCTTAAACTTGTGAGTAACTTTTTCTTGATGACTGGTACTTTTCATCGTTGGTTATGTGTACTGCAGGAGATGAAATCGATAACTTGAAGGTCTGAGATATTGGGAATTGAATAGGAATTGCGAGTTACACAGAAAAGCCTGCCTGTATGCTGACAAGGAAGATGGGATGGAAATTACTCCTCATGGTCGTCATGGTTCATACTCTCTCGTCGGAAGACATGGGAACCTTCTCTCCTATGGTAGTATATCGAGCCCCAAGCCTCACTTGCATCCTCCCTGCATCAATGCATGAGGCCTCCAGCCGCCCACAGACCTAACAGAGTCCTTAATATGGGACAAAGGTGCTAACAACACGTTCAGGCGTCCAGTGCTTTCCGTATGCGGGACTGGAGGGGTCGGATACGGCTGGAAGTATATCGGGGAGTGTCCAGGTTACATCGGTTCGAAGCGATGCTAAGGGAATACGTGAGGAAGGTGAGAGTTGGCGTATGGAATAGAAACAAGTCTTGGTGAGGAAAACTGTTCTCATGTTCCTTTCATGAACGATTTGAAAAGAGTTCGATATCCTGCTATTGCTGAAAGAGAAGAATACGAAGACTAATAGAGGCAGCAGGTGCGCACAGATCGAGACAACTGCACCTGTTATGAAAAAAACTCTCTCTTTCCGCATCCTCGGCACTAGTGTTCGATCATTCTTTCCACTATGGGAGGTTGGAATTACATTCGCGAACCGTCCACCTCGTAGCATACAGAGCATGAAATATCCCTGGTCAGACGCGGCCGATAAGTCAATTGATAGTTCATGTTCGTGTCCGTTTTAACTCTCCATCAGGCGTGATATCTATTACCCCCTGATCCTACTCACTATTGGTAGGATTTCGAGTCCATCAGTGTTACATCGCCATACCATTGAAGATCTCCTGTATTCATGGACGTAATACCTATGGAGTGTCTTTTATATCTTGTAAGGTTTCCTGGGAAGACGTTGCCGTGAAACGATGTGTCGGATGACTGTGCCTTCAATTGTTTCGTAGGTGTCCTCAATGTCCTTCAGTGTCGATGACTAGAGAAGTATATACTCGCTAGGAAGGATTGTTTCCCAGTTGGACGAATATTGTTTTTGAAGAATCCAACAACTGGAAGTAAGCTCAGCATCCAAAAATTCAGAGAATGCCTGACACTAGGTAAAACTCAAGGTCCAGAGAATCAGAACGCAAAAGATACAGCTTACATCTTCAACACAATAATGCTTGTAATGAGACTAAATTCAAAACAGAGGAACGAAGTCATCGTGCCATAAAGCGACAAATGTATTTAAATCTGCTTGCAACGTTGTAAACTAGATTTACAACAAGATACCCGTTGATCGTTGACTCTCCTTACGTAGTCACCCGATGTAGGTAACAGCCAGTTTCGCGACACTGGTACATCAGACTTACCATTTTGTCTGTGTGGAGAGAAGCCAGTACGCGGCCAGAGGGGTAGGGAAGTTTAGGTAGTGAGCATTTCTACATCTGTATTACAGGCTCTCCTCGACTGGTCCATGTAATATGTCAAAGTCGATGAATTATCATCACATCTGGACACCAGAAATAATCAAGGCATGTCGTGAAGCAGTAAAGAAGGATACGTACATCTTTGAGATCGACTGTTCCGAGTCTGAAAGTGCCTTTTGGACCACCCTGAAAACACTCGCGTATTCTCCTGATTTATCTTTCAGAACTCTCCCGTGCGACATAAGCAATATGTTGATCCAAACCAAATCGAACTCAAGGTGCGGTGTACTTTCAAGGTGTTCTGATACGAACCGCAGGAGTAGAGGGACATAGATGAAAGGCAGCTGTCGGGTGACCAGTCTAATATCTCCCCTGGGAATGGCTTCGTAGACCCGCTGGATCAAAGACTTCTCGCTGAGGCGGAAGGCCATGACCAGTGCCTTGAGATATTCTTGCGCCGCCAAGACCTCCAGGACGGATTGTGGCGTGAGGTCGATCGAGAGATCGAATGGATCGAAAGTGACTGACTCATCTAGGGAGTATATCAGAAGTCCTTCCGTGGATGCGGCAGCCCATGCGCGACCTGTCGGCGAGAACCGAACACATTTTGTGCGCGCTTCTTGTCTGTAACGCCGTATCGACATGTCACCAGCCCCCCGACTTGCTCCTGGCAAGCTTCGGTCCAGTCTATCTTCAAGATCGCTTTCGTCCCCATGCGTATCAATAAGATCGGTATTAATTCCCGCGTCATTGACTTTTCTGCTATCCAAAAACTCTTCCGTCCCATCCAGTGACAAATTCTCCGATATCTGGAACTTCTTGACCATCACACCCTCTCCTTCTCGCACGTCATATAAAACCACATATTTGCTGTTTCCACCGGCAATGAGGCAGCCACCGTCTGCAGTGTAAGCGAGACTGTTGAAAGCTTTTCCTGATGAGCTATTAGCAGCAGATACGCGGTCATCGGCCTTGCGTCCGCCAGATATATCTTTTCGCCCGTCAATGACATTTGTTTGCTTGCTGTCCTGAATATCAAAGAAGGTAACCTGGCCATCAAGAGTAGAAACGGCAAGTTCATTCCCATCTGGCCGCAAAGCAAGAGCGAGGACATCTGATGTGAGGCTGAATGGCTCCACAGCACGGGATCGGTTGAAGACACTCCAAATACGAACTGTCTTATCCCATGAACCGCTAGCCAACTGATTTGCCCCTGATGGAGAAAAAGCGAGCGAGCACACAGGCCCTTCGTGACCCGCAAGGATATCGAGAAGCTTTCCGGTCTGTACCGACCATAGGAAGACTTCGAAAGAATCTGTAGAACCAGCGGCAACTACTTCACCTGAGGGGTCGACTGCCAGACACGAAAACTGCACAGGAGTTGGGGAGGTGAACGTCCGGAAATTGCGATAACGTATAAGGTCGTAGGCGCGAACTGTCCCATCCAGAGAAGCGGAGAACAGAACGCTCCCGTGTTTTGCAAAGGATACAGCGGAGATGGGGGCACTGTGTTCCGAGAAAGTGACAAAGCAGAAGCCAGAATGTGTCGACCACACTTTTACTTTGCCGTCATCACCTCCAGTGGCTATTGTTTGGCCATCGGGAGCATAGGAGAGGGTATTCATGTCATAATAATGGCCTTGTTGCTTCAGCACGTACGACTCTGACTGCCATTCCCAGACAAGGAGCTGGCCCAGCTTCTTAGCACCGAAGGCAAGCCATTCTCCGGAAGGATTAATCGCAACCGAAGAGATTTTTTCCTGAGATATGCTCAGGGTATGGATATTGGAAAACGCAGGCATCTCCCAGAGACCAAAAATACCTGTAGAGAAGCCGACGACGAGGAGATTCGAGACCGGATGGAATGTTGTACAGACAACTTTCGTGTTTGGTTGATTAAAGTAATTTCGTTGGTAAACACCCCATCTGGTATTGGCAATGCGATTACCAAGGCTGTTTTCACTCGAGGTGGAAGGTATTGGCTCATCGTTATCTGAATTCATTTCGGACTCCTTTTCTTTCCACGTGAAGACTGCTCCGTCTCGGCTGACGGTGTAAATCTAGGAAATTTCGGTACAGAAAAATCAGCATGGAAAAGGTTGCACTTACGCTGGTTCCATCTGCCGAAAAGTAGGCTGCGAGGACCGAATCTTTATGTCCAGCAAACGTTTTTGGTCTGAAGCCTTCGAGAGGGTCCAAAGTGAAGAGTCTGGCAGTCATATCGCGGGATGTAGTGAGAAAACATCTGGTCCCAAAATATCGATAAGTATAGGATGATAATCAATAATCAACACACTTTGAGTCTGGTGACCATTGGATACTCAGGACCTCGTCATGATGACCAGTGTAAGTTCGGTGTAATGTAAAGGGCGCGAACTCGCGGACGAGGTGGTTAGGCGTCTTCCAAACCTGCACATGCGAGTCGTGTGTTACAGCGATGTATCTTGAGGGGATTTAAGTAATAATGTTGGAAAATAAATGCCTCGAGGCGTACTGACCTGCCGTCAGGTGAGAACTTGATGTCTTTCACGGGCTTTTTGAAATTGAAATGATGGAGGACCACTCCACGCCTGAAATTGACCAATAGAGCACGTCCATCTGCAGTCGTTGAGCTAAGAGTTAAGTTCACACGAAGGACGCGTACCTTGATCCACGCTTACCAGGACATTCGAGTCTGGACTTAGAGCTATCGCAGCAATGTTTTTCCTGTTTTCAAACGCAAAGGTGAAAGACTTGTTGCTGTCAAACGCTTAAAATCTACTTCACGAATAATGGGATGACGGACTTACTTTACAAGGTCAAAGACAGACACGCGATTGCCAACTGGGCTTAAAAGTGAGTTGCCGTCGGAGGTGAACAGGACGTTCCCCTGTCGGTAGACAGTTCCGCAGAGATTGGAAAACTACGAAAAATTGAGCATCTTCTAGAGCTTCTCCTTTCCAGAAGCTCACTTTATAGTTCGCCTTCATTTTTTTTTGCAAGCGCAACCGCCGACAGATCAACAAGGGAGGATATCAAGTCAGCCACGCGGTTCCGGTATATTGAAGGTTTTTAGACACCAATATTCTCCAATTGATGTTGAGTTTTTACAGAGAAGATTTTCGTGGAGTACGTGAAGCCTGCAAAGATCAAAGTTTGGGTCGATCGAAGTTATTTGTTCCTAACTGTCTTGCCAAATCTCTGCTCACTGTTTGTGGTGTTGTGCACGCTTACCGTTGCTAGGACCTTACTCGCTCGTTTGACCTTTCTCTTGAGGTCCTCCTACTACATCATGACTTCGTCAACTACAGCATCGCAGGCAGACCTAAAGGCTCACCAAGTGCCCCTAGGATGGAGAGATTCATGTTCCGCGTGCGTTTCATCCATTCTTACCATCATGCTCGATGTTGAACTATTTTTCTCCTTGTGACTTCTTCCTTACGATTTGATAATTCCATGCACTGGAAACGCAAGATAGTCTTCTTTTACCGCTCAATGTTTGCCGCAAACAAAACTTCTACATGCCATGGGAGTGTGACCACGAACGCCATACGTATGAGAAGTGAGCATTGGTCTTGCTTGATTGAGTGTACAAAGAACTCAAATTTTTTCTACCTCACAGGTGCCAGTATGACGAGTGGGTATTTCTGTTGACCTCTTTGTCGGGTGTGCTCGGAGTCCTTAACTCTCACCTCCAGCTATGTTCGTCGAATGAAGGAACTGTCGAAACAGAAAAAGGCTGGCGAAGAGGCAGAATAGACGTTTCCTGAAATATATTCATTCTACAATTCATCCCCAGCCTTGTGTTTTCCCTCACATGAGGTGCAGATCATGTACAATGGCATCCCTATCGGATCACGACGACTGTGTATCCAATTCTGCCCGTTGATGCCATATCTGTCAAGTCTCTCAAATTCCGAAAACAATTTGAAGAGAATGTCTTAATCCTCGGTGTTGATTCCACTCCATTCGTCCTCCTGCTTTACCACCCTCTTTTTCTTCTTTTTGCAAGCAATCAAACTGCTACCCGCATCCTCCTTCTTTAAGCCCAACATATTTTCATGATCTGGAACAGTAATCAATCGAAAATGGATTGAACCCTGAGTTCATAACGCACTTGCTCCAGCAATGAGATCATCAACAATTGGTCGACTTCCGGAAGTGATATACTTCGCAGATATCCCGCGTGCAATAAGCGGTTGAGAGAGAAGATACTTGAGTTCAGCCTTGAGTGCCGCATTTTTGGCATCCTTCGCTTTCCGCTTTTGATTAGAAGAATTGCCTCCGTCGTCTTCACTTTGAGAACAGCGTCAGATATGCTCCTCAATGGCGCGAAGAAAAAAGACCTGTACCTGAGATAGTCTGAATCTAGTTCAATCTCCATAGCTGCCGCCGCCTCCTTCATCCAATTTTTGTCATGATTCGCTTTTTTGATTTTATGGTGGCTTGTCTCAATTTTCCTTGCAAGCTGAACGCGATACTTAAGCTTGTCTAACATGCTAAGTTCCACTGTAATATCCTGAATTTCATCCTCCTCTGGATTGTAGAACATATAATCAGGCAAGTCGAGAAGAAGAGTATGCGGAATGGCTTACGACGCCCCAAATTTCCTAGTAAAGCTCTCACGACTCGTTTCTCATCGGGAGCACACATCAATAAACTGAAACCCTTTCTCATAGCACGCGCCGTCCGACCATTTCGGTGTACGTACGCATCTGCCGACCTCGGTATTTGATAATGTATTACGTGGTCAACAGCAGGGATATCGAGACCTCGAGCGGCGATATCAGTCGCAAGTAATACAGAATTCGGGGTAGTTGTGAATCTAGGGATGGGGTCAGTGGGCATGGAACACAAAATGAGCTGAAATATATGCCCAACAAACTCACCTGTCAAGATTCTTGAGTCTCTGACGTTGTTCTAATTGGGAATGCAAAGGAAAGGCTTTGATATTGAGTAGTTCCGTCAACGGCATGAGTCGCCGTATCCCATCAATGGACGAGAGGAAAACCAGGGATTTTCCAGGGTGTCGAAGGAGGAAGTAATACAAATAAACGTCCTGGATCGTAAGGCCAATTACTCTTAGCTCTCGCGACTTAATGCCGACTAACCTTGTCACCAGAGAGACACTCAATCTTGCTCTCTTGAAGTGTGGAAACAACGCCACCGGCGGGACTCAAGTCGATGACCTGAGGATCTGGATCTCGAAAATCTAACCGCAATACGAGATCGTCTGCGGATAGAAGGTCAGTCAGATTTGCATAGCGGAGAGAAACAAGAACGATAACTCACCCAATGTCGATGCAGGCTTCTCATCGCGCTTTTTGTACTTCCCCGCGCTCTTCGGGCGAGATCGCCTCTTCACGTTTTTCTGAAGGTCTTTACTTAGGGTAGCCGAGAAGATGAACGTCTGAAGGCCATCTTTGACCAGTTCTTGTGAGCCATCTTGATCATCCTCCCCTTCAGATTGTACGTCGACTGGATTCTCGATCTGATCGTCTCTGCGTGATTTATTAGAATACAACTTCGGAGGATGATGATTAGATCTGACGGACTTGTTTTCACGGAGTGTCAAACGAAGGATGTTCTCTAACTCGGCGAAGTGCCCAACCTCAATCATTCTATCCGCTTCATCGAGCACTAAAAAACGCAAAGCTTTGATTTCCCTTGATAGAACATCATCCTGGGTCAAAAGTCAAGGACTGCGACGAAGCGCGAGGTGCTTTTACATACATCTTCCATAATATCCCAAAGCCGACCAGGTGTTGCAACTAGAACGTCTACACCGCGGTCAAGTATTCGGCGCTGCTTCTGAGCAGACATTCCACCAACAATAGCGGCGACACTAACGTGCGGAGGAGATTTCTTAGTCGCAGGCGTTGGTAATTCATCCTTGATCTTGATCTTTCCTTTTGCGTTTTTCGTCAGCTCCCTGTCCTGGACACCTGATTCTTCGGATAAAGATTGTTTTTTGTCCACGAAATTGAGACTTGCGTTGAGATGCGAAGACACCTGTAGTGCTAATTCCCGCGTTGGAGCCAAAATTAGAGCTCGTAGTCGTCGTTTTGTATTAGGCTTCGGTCGTGGTTGTGACAGCAAGTAATGAAGGATAGGCAGCCCATAAGCGAGAGTTTTACCGGAGCCCTGAACAGTATGAATATGAGTACAGCGTTAAGAGGTGAAGAGAATGGAACACACAGTTTGTGCAATACCAACCACATCTCTGTCATGAAGAGCGACAGGTAAAGACGCGGCTTGTATGGGCGTAGGCGACTGAAAACCCTTGAAATAAAGAAATTTCAGAAGCCGTGGATGCAATGAAAACTTATGCCAATCCGGTAACAGTTCCGCCGCTGCGAGAGCAAAAGCTCGTTAGAGAAGACCAAGAGAGAATTTACCACACACAGTCAAAAGTTTCCACGACGTCCTCAGCTATTGACTCCTCAACAAGTTCAGGATGCCTCTCCTGAGGTTCGGTTTCTGATATCGGTGCACTCGACTTCTCTGGGCCTTCTTCATCTTCAAGTACCTAGAGGAGCTAGCATCCACGGCAAGGGACGCGATGTAGACCAGACACACCGCGAATTTTACCAATCTTCCGCCCGAAGTCTCCTCATAGATAACGTCCACGCCTTCGATCTCCTCGAGCTCTAGAATACCATCGTCTCCGTCAACACCTGCCTCCTGAGGACGTGCAACTTTTTTCCATGGTAATCCATCAAGAGTACGATGTTGCGTTTTAATCTTTTTCCTGGTAGAAGAAAGCTTGTCTTGTGTTTTACGTTTCGCTGCGCGTTTTGTCGAGATAAGGGCAGGAGTCATCGTGGCCCGACGTCAGAAACGCGTGCGGCAAAATACCAAATTTGGCGACAAATAAATTGAAAGCCACCAATGACGTTTCGGACCTCGGAGTATGTATGTACATCCTTATTATACTGACAATTGTATCACTAACTGCGTATGACCGCTGGTGACTCTCTAGATTGATACTTGTGGGAAAAATTGCAACTGAAGAGAAATGAATTGTCCGTTGATTCTTGAGCATGTAGTCTAATCGAGAATGGAGGACAAACAAAGGTACTAAAATGAGAAAAACCACTAGCGAATTAGGTAGCTCTGAAGCAGTGATAGTCCGGCAAAAACTCCACACACAACGAATCCAAAAGGATAACCCGAAGGGTCATCTCGAATGCTTGTCGACCACAGCTATCGGTGATATCAGTCTTTGGTGCGTACATGACAAACTCATTATAGACTCACGTATCCACCAATGATAGGTCCGAAACAACGGGCAAGACTGACGATACTCTGCGCAATTCCGTTTGCGTATCCGACGGCACTTGGTGGTGTCACTAATCTAGATATCAGCGACTGGAGCGCACTTGATATATTTCAAAACTTCCTGTAATTGAGGAGTATAGATATCGCAGTATACCCGAAAGTTATACCGCAGTATCGTACAGCTCTGATGAATGAGACACATCAACATTGTATTAATATGAAGAACGGGAAAGGACCAACGTGCTAATAGTCAGGGCTGGGAATTGATACATGTCAGTCCGTTTAGGCATGCGCAGCACGAGGGGAGCCTACCTGACATCACAAGAAGGTTTCCATCATCTTGCGCGCTGGCAAATGCACGATAAAGTATAACAGTCAAATAGGCCGGAATGAACATAACAGATCCAATTCGATACATAGCCAGATGTGAGAAACGCCCTCGCGGAGGGCTTGAAAGCTACTGTCAGAACGGACGTCAGATCTCGGAAAAACAGATCACATACCCAATGTTACTGTAGATAGGTGAGTTGGTCAACTGTTCATTCTGAATTGAGTCGGGAGCAGAACTTACGGATAGAGATAAAATTGATACGCAATTTGAGCAAGGCACATTAGAGCAACTTGGGCCCCGTGTCAGCGGTTGACGTTGAATGATGATGATGCTACTCACTCAGTTGCGCAAAATTTCCAGCGTTGAGGTTTAGGCCTCCTGAATCATAGGCCCTAACAATGGTTTCAAAGACTGGACTAATAATAGCGATATCATTATACTCACGTGACGAGGTAGGACATGAAAACTTGATCGTGAGTTGTCGTGTGTAACGCCAACATCCCATACTGGATAATGATCATGATTGGCAGCTGAGAAGTCAGAGATGGCTGCTTCTGAACTAGGGACTCGACATCATCATCTTCGGCAGCCATGCGACGAGATTCTGATATTGGGTCGAGGAGATCGCTAGACGCCGGTACCTCAGCATCACTTCTGGCCAACAGCTGTTGGGCCTCAAGAACAGCAGACGGCGTCTTCACACCGGGATGAGCGAAGATGCTGGGTGTAGCGGTTGAAAACCGACGTGACGTGATTGTGCCATACGGAGACGAAATGGACGGGCGAGATGCTCGACGTCGAACGCTCAAAGAGCCCCGTGGCCCGACAGATGTCGCGTTTGATGGCCTGTGAGAGGCACGGTATGGACTTGCGGCGTTGGGAGTTGGGGTGCTACTCCTAGCGGCAGACTGGTCTCCGGCTGTGTCATCTGGTTCATCTTCTTCTTCCAAGGCCTGCTCAGATTCTTCTTCACCTTCACCCTCCGAATCGCTCATAAAAGGGTCCTCATTATCAACATTCATGGCCGCGGCAACCCACAAATCGGCTATGTTTGTGACAGCGTTCTCGTTTGCCATCAGTAACCTCTGTGCAAAGTTCAGATCGGAGGTGTCGGTCGCATCCCGAACACTATCCATATTGCTGCCGCGCCGACGCCTAAGGGTACTAGCCATGCTACTCTTCCTGGCACCAAAGTTAGTATTACTTCCCAAGGTGTTGCGGTAGCTGCCGCTGTAACCGTAAGCAGAACCATTGACACGACTCGTCCGGGAGAAAGTTCTCGTTCTCTCTAAGCGTGTTCCAGGAGTCGAGAATGGGACCGCGGAGGCTGGATTAGGCGAGCCCAAAGATGGCCGATGGACATCCTGTACACGTTGTGTGAAGTATCCAGAAAGCTTTTGTGAAAGCCGTCTCTTTAGCGTACCAACAAAGCTTGGTGGTTCGTCAGCAGGACTTGGTGGAATAGATTCCTCCTCGGGTATGGGAGGATGTGCGTCGATCTTTTCGGGCCCCAGGCGAATTGCTCCTTCTCGAGGCCCGCCATCGCGACCGAGGAAGCACGATAAGACAGAACCTGATCTGCATTATGTATGAAAGGCTGTTAAGAGTAGTAAGAGCTTACCAATCAACGTAACCAGTGCGGCCAGAGCACAAGGCAGAAGATAAGGAAACGTTATGAAAATTTGTAAATTTCCAAACATGTGAGGCCACTTTTCAGCAGGACGTTCAACTGAAACCAAATTCAGTTCAGAACACATCTTGAAAATTTCCACGCACAAGATCCTCCAACAATCGCTCCGCCAACACCACCCATTCCCCAGCAGAATCTTTGAAAACCCGATTCAAATCATACGCGCTTGGGCTTATAACTTTTGATGCTCACCCTAGGATGGCATACGCTCTCCCCTCGTTACTTGGATCTGTGATGAAAGCCACACAGCCACGAGCGACACCGACAGCACCTGCGAATATGCCTTGTAAAAGACGAATACAAATTGCTTGTCGTAATGTCGTCGCCGTCCCGAAAGTAAGGCAAGTGATCGCGCTTCCTAATAGCGATATTATCAGGACAGAACGTCGACCATGTTTCTCTGCGACGGTAGCCTGGTTTTCATGCGAAGTCAGATCATGCTAACAAAGTAGTTATTGGAACCTACCCATAGCAAAGATGTTACAAATTGCGTTAGGAAAAATGTTGACACTACAGGATATGATCAAACATTAGACTTCTTCGTTAGACATTGTACTCACCGAGTATTCCCGTCCAAAATGCCACAGTAGATTCGTCCGCGCTTTCATCAAATCCTGCACAGGAGGTTGACTGCTACTCTGAACCAACTCTTGTTGTCACATACCTTTCACCATGAAGAGTAGAAAGGGCATAGATACATTAGCACACAAGAACTCGCCAAGCACAGTCTAAGATCAAAGAATTAGGAAGTTGAGCGCCACGTATGCAACGAGTGACACACGATAGATAACACGATCATTGAAACGATTGGAAGGGGAGTTGCATAGACTTCGGCGGACGACTGGCGCACTGACGGTATGGGCGCTCTTTCGGACGAAAACGATTGGGTCCTGCCATCATCATTCCTATGAGAAGAGATACTTGGTCGATGCCTGCTGCTGAATGACAAGACTCTGCGCAAGAGTGTAGGGTGTGGATCGTGTGCACCTTGATCGTCCTCCACTGGATCTTGCACACCGAACGTCCGTATTGGAGTAGTGTGCCTGTCAGGGTGAGCGCTCATCCTGGTCCACCGACGGAGAGAAAAGAGAAGAGCGTATCAGCTCAACTAAAGTATGTCTTCAACTAGTTATAAGCTTTTTAATTGGCTTACGGGCCGGGCGCTTGTTCGATAGAGGTAAATGTTTGTCCAACCTGCAGAGTCAACAACGTAAGCAACACTGTGAGTCAGCAGGCCGAAGGATTTGGAATGCTCACCTTGGCCCCAGTGGAAGCACGGCACTGGCAACAAATCAACGACGCAGAACGACAAACGCAATGACGATAGTTTGCAATATTATCGCTCAGGCGGATTTACATGGCAAGTGATTGATTTCCTTTAGTATGTATTACATAATCAGATTTTGATCCCCTTATCGTCCAGTCAGCTTAATCGCTCATCGAATTATTTCAAGGGGTTCAGTCACAATTGGACACATGGTTTCTGCTTGTGATAGCCTTATCTTCCTCTTTGGTCTTTGGCTGTTGAATCTTCACCCAGGCCCAAGGCTACCAAGCCCTTTGCCAACTTCTTCCTTGCTCTTCCTCCAAAATTGCTCTGTGCACCTCACACAGGGCCAACCCACGATTGGCATATAATGGTAGCCAATCATATGCGGAAATTGAATCTTTCTTACTGTCGTACTTTAACAGTCGACATGCAGGGTTATTGCTGTTGTGTAACCCTTATCTTGTATCGACGTGTCGACTGAAGCTATGCACCAATAACCACAAGCTATAAGAAAGGTCACTTATGACTTCTTCCCGGGCGAAGCTCATCTGAGTCGATCGACATCGTGGTTCCTGAGTATCGCGGTGCACAAGCTTGGCCTCGTCGATACCCTAAACTCCGGGACTCTGACACCATGTAAGCTGGTGCAATATCCGCAACTTCTTTACTGGACTATTAATCCACGTAGCCGTCGGTCGTCTAATTGCTCCGCAACTCCAGCGAGAATCCACACTCGAGGCCGAAAGTGGCATCTCTGACCTCCGCTAAGCTAGGGATCCATCTACGACCGTACAGGATATCCTAATGTGCCTCTCATCTTCACCATTGTTCTCCTGTTTCGCATCAGTCTAGACGACAACACTGATTTGACACCCGCGTCCAACTTGATCTACCTTTTACCCTGGCCTACAAGCCGTTTGCTTGATTTCGGTGTTGTGCATGGCATGGAATGAGTGCGCACACTGACTCTTTTTGCTTCTCAATCAGTGCTTGGAGCCCTGGGATACTCTTTTGAGCATATAGCATTGATTGATAATCTTCGAGAAATATCGATTATGGATTGGAATCATATGTACGTCGTATATCCGCTCACATCCTCCTAGTTGTCGCGTTTTCTTGCCTCCCTCTGGTCCTGTCAGATTGACGCTGACGGCCGCCGGTTACTCATCCCCACTAGCCTCTTATATTCCTAATAATTGAGGTAGAACCCTCTCGCAAGAATGTTGTAACTGTCCGACGCTGTCGTCTGAATTATGTATGTATGTATCTCGGTGAGCGAAGATGTTGCCAGCTTACAGGGTCCTTTAAAACGTATGATCCGGGATCAATCATGACACCTTCACCAAGAATCATGAAGGATGCTTTTGTATCGAAACGATCCAATGGTGTGCGTCCGTGAGATCCATACTTGCACTCCACATGGATTTTCCATCTCCGTGATTCCAAGCTCTTATTTAATGGTTGATTTTCTTCGGATCTTGTTTTTCCGGGCGAAGTGCCAAGCAAGAATCTGTGAATTACCTTTGTGGCTTTCCCGTACTTCATGGGCTTTCCGAGCACGGGCGGTAAACAGGGCGCGATTTGCTGGGGAAGTCGTTAACGAAGATCACTTTTGGGAAATTTGCTACCCCGAGCAGACGCGAAAAGGATGTTCTTTGAAGGTTCTTTCTTTACCGGCTGATTGGTCAAAAGTAGTTTGTAATTGCATTTCCCGCGATGTTTTCCATCGTCAATATGCTGACTATATCGTGCGCGGACGCGTAAGGTTAACCGAGAGTGCCGGCGCTTTTACTTCGACCTTCAGTACACCGCCTTCGGAGAGCTCGAACGGCTGGAGAAAAATAAACATGTAGAGTTTATAACACGTTTCATAGTCAAAAACTTCATGCGGGTTTAGTTCTGTTCGAAGAAAGGACGCCTCGCCACCGAGCATGATAAGATGCATGTATGGTATTTAACTTAATCATTATTATTTCAAAGATCCCCACGATCGGCCGATTAACAACTTCACATTTCAACAATGCTTTCTCCGACTATCAATTTGGTATCACAGTTCCACTATCATTGCTGTGTCCTTGTCTACCATCTACTTGTCACAATTCAGTCAATGACTCTTTCGGTTGAGTTGAGACGTTCTCCTGGTGCTCAGACTATTCACATTATTGGAAACACGTTCTTGTCAGATGCGGCGCTGAGACCTTTTGTCAGCGAGGAGTCATACATCAAGCAGACGTCAAGGAAAGTCTTCCTATTCGGGAGATAAACATTTGCACAACGTGTCACCAATCTCTGGTCTCTGTGTCAGCCAGATGCAACTAGGGACCCAGAGTGGCGGGTTCCATACCGAACAAATCTCATACATACAATCTTGCTGATCACGATCTAGTAGGTGTATCTATTCTAGGAAGTTTGCGAATCGTTCCCAAATCTGAATTTTCATGCAGAGGACAGACTTTAGCCGGATTGGGGTCACGGATTCGGCATTTCCTGACGGGCGTGCTGAGTCCGCATATCCGTGTCTTCTTTCGCTCTTGTAGACACCGCAATGGCCCTGGGAGAGAAGACTGAAACTTTGTTTCCCTGAATGGAGATACTCCGATTTAGAATCGGGCTGCAAGCTCTATGCGATCTTATAAAAGGTGCGCCCGACACACCTACTCCCCTTCGCTCCTTTTCGTCGCTTAGTGTTCCCTTGCTTTCCTCAAGCTTTCTTTGCCCTTCCTTGAAGCTTTCTTCACCTTCCTCAAGTTTCTTCACCCTTCGTTCTTTACCTTCACTTCCGCTGCCACCATCGACATGTCAGCCTCTACTGGTCAGCCATCTGCAACCAAAATCATCATACCTGATCTTGTCTCACACTGTGACTTCAAACTTCGTTTCAATCGTCATCGCAAGCAAATAACTTGTGAGACGAAGCGATGGTTGTTCAAGGGGGGGAATCTGAATGGAAAGAAACGTGACGCCTTCCACGGTCTCAAGGCCGGACTCCTCACGGCCATGACCTATCCGGACGCTGCATATCCCCAACTCAGAGTATGTAATGATTTCCTCACATACCTCTTCCACCTCGACAACCTCTCCGATGATATGGATAACCGCGGGACGCGTTCAACCGCTGATGTTGTATTGAACTCCCTTTATCACCCTTACTCGTACCGGGGGTCAGAAAGGGTCGGGAAGATGACGCGGGAGTACGTATTTTCTGCAGTGTTTTGTCCCGTGGCGGTTATTTACTGCTTTTCATAGCTACTACAAACGAATGGTTCTCACTGCGTCGCCCGGTACTCAGCAACGTTTCATCGAGACATTCGATTTTTTCTTCCAAAGCGTCACCCAACAGGCTACAGATCGTGCAAAAGGTGTTATCCCAGATCTCGAGTCGTATATCGCCCTCCGCCGCGATACCTCAGGATGTAAACCATGCTGGGCTCTCATTGAATGTTCGTTGGCCCTTTTTCGCTCCCGCCTCTCGGACTGATTTTGCTTGTCCAGACGCGAATAACCTCAACATTCCTGATGAGGTCATGGAGCACCCGATTATTCTATCACTTGGCGAAGCTGCAAACGATCTTGTTACATGGTCTAACGTATGTTATTCATTTCACTGCCGCATGCCGCAGTCCCATGACTAACGATCACATTTTACATACAGGACATCTTCTCGTACAACGTGGAGCAGTCAAAGGGCGACACGCACAACATGATTCCCGTTGTAATGAATGAAGAAGGCCTTGATTTACAATCAGCTGTCGATTTTGTCGGGAACATGTGCAAACAGTCCATCGACCGCTTTTTTGAAGATAGGGCTAATCTACCTTCATGGGGCCCAGAAATCGACAAGGATGTAGCTATTTACGTGAATGGGCTTGCAGACTGGATGGTGGGGTCATTACATTGGTCATTCGAATCGGAAAGGTACTTTGGGAAGACTGGGCGGGAGGTTAAAGCGAATCGTGTAGTCAACCTCCTTCCCCGACGTGTTTAAAAAAAGCAAGTTTGTCTCCCCTAAGTCAGTTCCCTTTTCCTGTTCTTGAATACTGTCTGATGATTTCCAAGGTTATTTATTGGAAATCGGCACATGGAATGTAACCCAGTAGGAATTATCCTTGCATCACTTGCCCTTTGTATTCTCCCCACCGCCAACTGTATCTTTACGCCTCTTCTCTTGTTTATTATATACCACATCCCTAGAAGCCTATCCAACCACACTCCTTTATCCGCAGGACACATTTATTGTTATTTACATAGATTCTTGGATACAGTTCGATTACATACACACTGTCATTACTTTCATACTATGATTCATAGCGTCAACTTGGCGCATATATATATATATTTTAAGTAGTTATCGTATTTTGTCAGAATATGGGCAATAGGCCGGATTCATCATACATTGCGACAATTCAACAATCAACAGTAAGATGTCGCTCCCTTGATTATGAGCCTGAGGTAGTAGGAATTAAGCGACCATTTCGATGTATCGTAGGCGGATGCCTCTGGAGTGGATTTGGCTCATGATGGTAGGCATCTCCAGGGAGTAACACTACCTGCATACAACAACCGCATATTTGGTACCTACCCAAGCTTTATCTGAGGTGAGATCTCAATACGGCAGAGCGACCCGCAATAAGTTTCGGGGAGTCTGCACGGTCATTTATTGCCAACATTGATATCCATGTATGCAGCTATGCTGGCAGCATGCTACAGCAACATGACATTGTCAAGGCAGGGATGTTACTGTGCATATGTCATGTAAACATGTATGATACATCTCTACATGACAGGTGGAACGAGGCACCCACCTGGAAGTCTCGTAATGATCAGAGAAGAATCTTTGATATGTATGATACTATCTTGTTCGCCTCAGAACGAGTCATGGCTACTAACAAAAGCCAGATTAACCCGGCGCGTCGGACCATAATCTGTAGCATCCACATCTATCCAGATCCTCTGCATCCGTCCAACATGGTACCGAACGGAGTTTTTATCATGTCAAGATGATAAAATAAAGTTCTAATGCTCTGCTGATACATACATACTGTTGATGCGCCAGGCCACCTTCGTGCCTTGTAGACGCAGGATTGCCGCAAGTCAAGGAAGGCACACGGATCAACCGTGACGTTTCCGGTTTAACGACAGAATTTGATGCACTGCAGAAATGACATGGCCCATGATCAATCATGATACGTGGTAAATATAGTCTGTACCTATCTCCTTGAGATCTCTTGAGGTTCGCCCTTTCAACAGCAACTTGACAAGTATGGATGGACTCGAGGCTGAACTTTTCACTCACGGTTGCACGGGTGCTGTGGACAACTTGCACAGCCTTTCGTGCCTAAGTCCGAGCCAAAGTCCGGCCCGCCCACAATGTACCACATATGGGTGCCAAATGGTGTCGCAGTCCCAATTTGTTCGCGCGAGTCAGAAGTAAGTATATACCTACCCAGCGCTCGGCTGTGGACATGGAGATGTGTGGATCATTCCACTGGTAGATCAATATCCACCGTGCGGCAGAGCCCTGAAAACCACGACAGCAAAGGGAAAAAAAATTAAGCAGGATGTAAAAAGGTACAGACGCCCAGTCAGTGTCCGCCAAAGTAATAATAAGTGTCGTGTGAGGCCCAAGTGTAGCCGTTGGTGGTTCCTGGTGATCGCAGTAGTGGAAGCGATCAAATCTCAAAATGGAGAATGGAGAGTTTACTTCTACTTGAGTATTAGGTACACTGCCATCTGGACCAAGTTGAAGATAATCGATAAAGTCCCAGGGAGGGGCAATGTCAAGAATATCGCTTCGAGGCGATTGTAAAGTGATAAGATAATTATATTATGCATGACCCGTCGCTAGCCGGCGACGCCGCGTATGGAGGATGGAGTGTTTCGCACTCCGGATTAAAACGCTTCAACCTGGACGTCGGACCCAGGTATACCCGTTTTACATAGCCTAGATTATGAGTTGCGCCGTGGTGGCCTATCTTTTCGGACGGTTTTAAAATTCTTGAAACAGAATCTATGTACGCGCGTAAACGGTAGGGATCCGAAAAATCAAATCTTTTTTGTTGAGGGATACTAAATTTTGTTCATAGTCATCAATGTGTGAGTACCTAAAATTTTAGGGTTTGTGTCATTGTGGCCATAAGCCATAACGGGGTAGATTAAATTCTGTCGTGTTGTGTGGTTCACTTGGTACTTACCCAGTGGTAGCGAGCAGGAATCAAACTTAGACTGTGGCGATCAACTCATAAAAGGGCCGAAGCTTATGCCGAGCGTGGGATGATGAAGGGTTCTGCATTATGATGCACCGTCCACTGCTCCGGATATAATTTCCTCGCATGACTCGAGGTTTTTAGCCTCGGTGTGTGGATCTATTTCTCCTTGTAGGACATTGGAATGGATAGGTTATATTTACATAAGGGTGCGTATGACATAGATCTTGGTCGGTGGCTGTTTGACAGATTGCCCAACTACTGCCAAAGGATCATAAACCAAGACTTTGGAGAATTGCAGCCGGCCACACCACACGCATAACAGATCAACATTGTCTCTAAATGCGCACATGTTCAAGGACACAGAGAAAAACCCCATGAACCAACATTAATAACACGGATTGACATTAAGTACTTATCTTATTATCTCAACGTATTAATCGATACTTTTAAATCGCCGCTTTCTTCCCCGGAGCCTCCCAGAGTTGTTCTTTGATGATCCACGGCCCATCATACCACATCTTCTTTTCAAACACAAAATACTCCGTAACGCGTACGGGTTCGGCAGAGGAACCACCCTTTACGCGTGTCGCAGCCTGGGTATGCAGTGGGATGCCTTGGTTGGTGTACATTTCGAGAGACTGTTATGGCCGACGGTTAGATTTCACATCAGAGAGAGGTGATGGTAGAAGTAATTTAGATTGTGACGGATAAAGACAGATAGGGGTGGAGATGGGATGGATGCGGTGGATTGAGGAATGAAAGGGGTAAATGTCACGCGCGGTGAATGGAGTCGAGGTAGACAATGGCAATGGACAAGGGAAGGATGAAAAACAAATGGGCGACGGTAAAACTCACCTGTTCGGTATCGATGCGAACGAGCGCCTGGACTATAAATCTGTTGCCGAATTTTGGAGGATCGGTCGCGAGGTAACCCTGGGACGCGCGGATACTCAATACACGGACAGGCGTTACTTCTTTATGGAAGTGCCAGATATACTTGCAATCCCGCTTCTGTTTTTTCCTCAGGTGGAGGACTTGGTCTTGGTATGTGGATATAGCGAGCTCTCTAAGGGTTTGGTCGTCGCCTCTGGGAACAAGGGATGGGATCAGAGTCAAAACGGTGCAGAAGAGGATATAGAGCTTATTATTGACTTTGCGAGAGCGGTGTTGAGTTGTCGGTAGGTGTCGAGAGCTGCTTTACGTAGCGGGGTCAACCACGAGCCCTCCGCTATCGAAGTTGTGGAAGCAAGACGCCACGGCCATTGCGTCAAGTACTTTTGCCACCATCGGTGACTTGATAAGTCAATTCCAGGAACGGCGTTGTCCCATGCGAGCGATGCCATACTAGGAAAGGGACTTCAGTAACACTTGATCGAACTGAGACAAGACAGAGGAGACCTCGCGTAATTCTTCATTGCATTGCGACGGTTCTTCTTGAACTGTTCAAACATTTCTCGCCATGAGGAATAGTTAGAGCGTTGAGAGAAGCTAGTGGAGTATGGTAGTATGACATCTTATAAACGTGAATGTGAGTATCAAGTAGGCATAAAAGGAGAAAAGGACATTATCAGCCACACTTTTGTCCGTTGCAACACACGTCACAGAGCAGAAGAGCGCGTACAAGACACGTTATATGGACAGAACAGACGAAAAGAGGACAACGCACCAAATGTTTGTATTGACTGGCCCCAAATATCTCGTGTAGGTTGAAACTTGGACATAGTAATAGCCTGCTCAAATTGTTCCAGCTGCTCTTCTTCACTCAACTCGTCAAACTTCTTTTGCACCACGGACTTGATATCCGGCCTTCCTCGACGAAGCTTGAGCCGTTCGGGCCGTGTTACAGTCTTTGTGGTTGGGGAAGGAACGGCCGGCTTTGCCGCAGTCTTCGTGGTTTTGGACTGAAGGGCTGGCTTTGAAGCAGTCTTCGTGGTTGAAGACTGAGGGGCTGGCTTTGTCACATTTTTTGTGGCTGTAGACTTTTTAGCTGTGACTGTCTGTGGAGTCGGACGCGCTGCTTTTGCTTGTGGTGCCGGTTTCGTTGTGGGAGCAGCTTTTGCGGCAGCAGTTGTCGCTGCTTTATGGTTTTGCTTCGTAGCTACAGCTACAGCTGCATACCCACGAAGCGTGAGCCGAGAGGGCCCGGCGAGCGCGAGACCGGGGCTTTGCAAGAGACTTAGCGTCCCCAAGCGCCGGCGAGAAAGTAATGCAGCCATAGCAGTTGTTGCTGATGCGAGAATTTTTGGGGCGTTGTTTGTCCCTGCTGCATTCGGCTAGGATCGGCACAACTTACGCAACTCGGAAGAATTTCCTTTTCCTGAGTTTTTCTCAGTTTACACTCAACCTCGTACTCCATAATGCCTGTGGGTGTCCTTCTTTTCTTCACTTTCTCTATGTTCTAACTCTGTATCAAGCGTCAATCTCGCGGTCGTTCCTCTGCTGCCCCACGTGCTGCCCCTCGTGCTGCCCCTGCTCCTGCCCCCGCGCAGACCCGCTCAGCGCACACCGCAGCCGCGCCCGCAGGTTACGCCACTCCTCATGCTCCCGCTCCCCCCGCGGCTGCTCCCCCTGCTGCTGCCGCGGCACCTACACAAACCTCATCTGGCCCAGGCATGCTCGCCCAGATGGCCGCTACTGCCGGCTCAGTCGCTGTCGGATCTACTATTGGCCATGGCCTCTCTAGCATGCTCTTCGGCGGCTCGTCTTCGTCATCTAGCCCCGTGGAAGCACCTGCTGCTCCTGTCCAGCAACAGCAGCAGAACTTTAGCTCCCAGAGCTGTGAGGTTCAGGCGAAGGGTATGTTCGTCACTTGAGCTTTTCATCGTTATTAATGGGTATCTGCAGACTTCACCAGGTGCTTGGAGAAAGCCGATCTTCCTTCCTGCCAGTGGTATCTCGATGCTCTCAAGGCTGTGCGTACTTTGACTTCACTTTCTCTGATTAGTCGCTTACCTGTAGTACTTCGTTTGCCAGTGCCAGGCAGCAGCAGCTCCTTACTAAATATCAATGCCATGTTTCGTGGAACGCTGCGCTAGGCGAGACCATCTCTTTGACACAGTCTTGTATCTAGACATGTAGTGCGTTTTAAATAACGTGAATTTCCACTCACGATGTGTCATTTGTTCGGATCGCAATAAAGGATTCAAAAGAAAATCATTCTTCTATTGTACTATTTTACAAGTGTGAAAACAACGTCCATTGGCCGCTGAAAACGACTTCTCGACGTGATGCCCACTTTCACGGTTCAACATTTGGTGCAGGAAATCTTGTGTTTCCTGAAGAATAAACAGTTAGTTTCAGTTTGCCAACTAGTAGCTGCAGCTGACGTACTTCCAATCCGCTCTCTGGCATTCAGTATTGCAGTCTACCATAACTTGTCAGTTAGAGATGATAGGAATGAACAAGACAAAACTTACAATGCGCTTTCTTGCACACACTACAAACCATTAACTTCATATCCCGTTTGCCGCATTTGGCACACGCGTTTGTTGCAAACCTGACTGTATCTTCTACAGTCGCAGCACCTGTCTTATCAACCCGGATCTG
This sequence comes from Termitomyces sp. T73sscA, assembly GCA_017657235.1. Classification (NCBI taxonomy): domain Eukaryota; kingdom Fungi; phylum Basidiomycota; class Agaricomycetes; order Agaricales; family Lyophyllaceae; genus Termitomyces; species Termitomyces sp. T73sscA. The sequence goes on along the minus strand of JAGGAP010000159.1, from coordinate 16,975 downwards.
GGGCAATGGCAAGTCCACCATTTCCTTCCTCCTAGGCTCCTCCCCACTTGTTTCCTTAACGATCCCAGCATTAATCTCATCATTCGCAACAATAATCCCCAGATTATCTTTCACTTCTTGCAGATCATGATGAATATAAACCTCCCACCCCTTCGTTCCAGGTGGCAGCTTCAAAAACGCCTCGTGGGTGCTCGCGAGTTCGATGCCCTCACGGTATCGCTTCGCAGCCGTGGCGCGATCTCGCTTGTCCCACGCCAAAAGGCCCAACGTAAGCGCAGCGGTGATCTGCATACCCTTGAGAAGCACCCGACCCCGCTCCATGCGTTCCAACCTCGAATATCTTTTCGTCGAACTCGACCTGAACGAGTTCAGGAGCTTGTATGCCTCGGGCGAATTTTCCTCCGTGAAGTTCATTTTAGGATCCCTAAAGAATCCTACAAAGTTCCTCCACACCATACCCAGGAGCTCCTGGGGCATGTCGTCGGGAAGCTGTGTCCCAGACGGCAGCGGTACCTTCGCTGTCGGGTTCTCGTCTTTCAGTATCTTTTTAATTGCTTTTTGATAGTATTCGAATGCAGAGGCTGCTTTGCCATGGTAGTACTGCGATTCTGCAGTTTGAAAGAGCGCTAACCCGGTTGTCATGGTTTGGTTGTTTGTAAAGGAGAAAAGAAGGCAGTAGAACCAAAACATCAACGCGTGGCCATTATGTATAAGTGAGATAATAAGCGAGATAATCTTAGATAATCTCTTCTGATCGGCGAACTTAGGCGCCCGCTGTTCGGAGAACGCCGCAGTTCTTCGCTCGCTGACGCCCACCCATCACCGCGATCAAATTGTAGGCCTAGGGTATCTGTGGCTGACGCGATGAATAAAAAGTCCACAATCCCAAACATACCTGGTTGCCCCCGCCTGCACTCTTACCATGGTTGACCCGCTTTTTCTCCTCAAAATCGCCCTACTAGTCGGTGTGGTAAGGTTTTGCCCAGCTTCTTCATCTTGTAACAACAACCTTAATTCTGCCAACATGGTGATAGACATCCCACATTGTGTTCAAACGTGTGGAACCACGCGCACTCCATTTTCTGGGCTTCCTCTTCCTCATCTGGGTCTCTGTCTTTGGTTACGTCTATCTCTACATCAATACTCACCGAGGACTCTTTTATACATGGGCTCTCTCCTGCTCAGTAATATCGGCCTATGCGTCAGCGTTCTTGGCGTCTATCGCAGTGTATAGGCTGTCCCCATGGCATCCGCTTGCAAGGTATCCAGGACCTGTATTGGGGAAACTAACGAAATGGTATATGGCGTGGTGGATCGCGAAAGGCAACAGGCATCTCAAGCTACAGGAGTGAGTTTTTAATTTCAACGGAGTCGGTTGTTGACTGAGGGCATGGTCAGACTGCATCGTGTGTATGGTGCTTGGGTCCGAATTGGTATGAGGACTACTTTTTCCGAATCCCGGGGGACTTAATCCCAATGATTGGCAGGGCCAAACGAGCTGTCTGTCGCAGACCCCGCCGCGATCCGTCCGATATACAGTCAGATGTTCAGGTCTCTATCCTATCAAGGCACGTATGCTAGTCATGCGTCCATCGATAGCTTGAATAGGGAAGATAACATCCATGTAGGTGCACCTCAGGATGCAGATGCCCTCATCACGACTGTCGACAAAAATGAGCACGCACTTCGGCTGGTGGTCAGTACTGTCATTATTGCTTCCGATGCCTTGAGTTCCCGACAATTGTTCTAGGCATGGACCAAAGCCTTTTCCGCACAGAACATCAGACGCTTCCGAACCCTTGCTCGAGTACGAGTTCTACCGCCCTAATCGTTTGTGGGTGCATGCATACCTGATGGACAACTCGAATTAGGCTCGAACAGAACAGCTAATGGGTATACTCGCTCAGAAGGAAGGAGATGTGCCTCTCTCGCATTGGATATCCATGTGGTCCATGTATGAATGAACCCTTTCTCCTGCTCGTCGTGCTTTCGCTGATCAGCGTCGTTGTAGCGATGTTATGGGTGACATGGCGTTCTCCGGGGGATTTGAAACGCTCGCAGCTGGGAAAGATCTAGAAGGCTGGATGAATGTTGTAAGTACTTTGCTCTTTGGGGACTGTGATCTCACTGCTCTAGTTTGCAGCTGCATATGGGTGTGCGTTTCGTAGGCGGTAGGCCAAGTCTTTGTATCTCTCTGGTCATTTATGATTCTGATATTCATCTTATGATCATTAGTACTCGGGCAAGTTCCATGGATGAGGGACATCTTGGCTCTCGCTCCCGCCCCTGGGCCAATATTGACTTTCCAAAAAGTACGTAACCTATCACTTCTCTCACAATACTACTGGAAGCCAATGAAACTTCTTCTGCCGTAGTTTGCGGGTAAGAGAGTTCATGAAACCCGACATAAATCCGGTGAGCTATGCAACGACATCCTCAGTATCATAGTCGGTCCCCTCCTAACTTTCCTCTGACGAGCGCATCTAACCCTTTGCACCTGCAGCAAAACGACACTGAAGGCGGCATCGAGCTCACCCAACTCGAAGCACACGCCGACGCGTCTTTCATCATTCTTGCAGGCTCAGACACAGTCAGCGAAGCGATGACGGCGCTTATCAGGTACATCTGCGCCGATCCAGATGTGCAGAGCCAGCTTCGAGAGGAGATTTTAGCCCCGTATGAAGGCGCCGAGGGTACCAGTGAAGATGCGTTTGAACTTTCCAAGGACCGACTGCCCCACCTCGATGCGTGTATCCAGGAAGCGCTGAGGTTGGTCCCGCCCGTTGCTGCTGGTGCGCTCTTCTCTGCTTGTGGGGCTGAGTTTGGGTGTTTAATTTGACGATATAGGTCCTCCAAGGTGGAACAAAGATACTGACACACGGATTCTTGACCACGTCATCCCTGCCGGCACGACTGTCGCATGCCCTAACTATGCTATGTTCCGTGACCGTATGATTTGTCTTTTTCCACGTATATGGGCACCTTGATGATGATCCGTGGTTCTAGCTCGCAACTTTGCCGACCCCGACTCTTTCCGCCCGGAACGTTGGACTCCCCATGGGATCATAGGGCCGCACAATAAGGAGGCGTTTGTACCGTGGTGTTACGGTCCCGGAGTGTGCATTGGGAAGCCAGTGGCGCTGTATAATATGAAGTCGGTGCGAGTTTATTGTTAGTTGAGACGTTAAGTTGATTAGATATGTCTGTAGGTTGCTAACGACGAGTCTATTGACAAATTTTGAGGTGTCTTTTGCGCAAGGTTTTAATGTTGGGAAGTTTGATGAATCTTATAAGGTGGGTTGGGCTGTGAGGCTTGGGCTTTTTTCTGACAATTGTATTTAGGAGCATAATTTGTGGGTTCATGACGAACTACGTGTCAGACTCAAGCGGCTTTAGTTGGACCCTGCCTTGCTCGTAGCATCTAATCTTGCACATAGGAAAATTTGTTCTTCATTCTGGAGTATCGGTGGATGGAAGGACTCAATTTGGGTATTACATAGTGGTTGATTAATGATCGTTAACTCGCGCCATTCCTACCGTAGTTCATTCCGTGCGTGAAGAAGATTGTTGTGCATGGAATATCTTGGTCTTGATGAAGAGAAGGGAAACGGGCATTCGTGGTTTTACAAAAATTTGACTGATTGAATGAGAAAGGGGAAGTTTATCGACCTCGCGTAGGGAGTAAACTCAAATTGGTTGTTACTAGTCGTAAAGGACCATAGGACTAGTTTTCGACGTAAATCTTGTCAAGAGAAAACCTTGAAATCAGGCCATGAGAGAAAATCGACAAATATCAGCTACATTCGGTGAAAGCTACCTCGTGCTCAATGTAGGCACCGGTAGTAGATCCAGAGCGTATCAGCAGTTGCTGACAGAGACCAACATTCTGGGACTTTCTACTGCATTCTATCGATCACGATTCGCAGTATTCAATAAGGACCTTGTCACTTTCCCATCTCTTTCTCTGCTTTACGATTCCCTCGCTATGTCTCAAGTACGTGGTTTGCCCCTGCTGAGTGGGCCACCGCCGGACATGGAGTCGGGTGATGCATGCAGGAAATGTAACAAGGAGTTCAATGTGTTTCTTAATAGATCGCGCAAGTGTAACCACTGTGGTAAGTTTTGAACCGGTCATCCGACTCTGCGCCTATTTCTGAGTCATTTAGGCTACTTGTATTGCAATAACTGTTCTGACTATGAAGCGTTGATGCCGCGTAGCGGACGGGAGGCCGGGTATGATCGTAAGCCAGTCTGTGCGTACTGCATCGACTTCCTGAACAGTGAGTAATTAAGATCCGTGAATGCTTTGTGTTAAATTGGATCACAGTTACCGCTGCTGGAAAGAGTGGGTTGAAGACCTTACAGTTATCCAAGCTTAAGAGATATCTGGAAGCATACAATATCGATATTGGTCGTGTCTTTGAGAAAGATGATTTGATCGATGCAATCCTGAAGGCGAGGGTGCGTTCCCCGTTCTAGTTTATGACCCACCGTTTTATGTACTTGCCGTAGAGCTCCAACGGCTGCCTTTCACCAGCAAACGAAGTAGGTCAATTCTGGTTCGATCCCATAAACAAATCTTTGATAACCGTCTGGTAGGATTACTACAGAAATTATTCCGTCCCAGATAGATCGACATCACATACACGTTCTCGGTTCGAATTCTTTCGCTCCGCCGGACAGAGCTCGGCTCCACCTGGAACCTCCGCGCCACCAGTTCCGCCAAGAAATACACGTCCCTACAACTTTCCTCGTCCAGATCTTGAACATAATCCACCGCCTCAACAACCACGACCTCAGTACCACTCATCTGTGCCTCCACGGCCTCAGCATCAGTCATCTGTGCCTCCACGGCCTCAGCACCAGTCATCTGTTCCTCCGCGACCTCAGCACCAGTCACCTCCACATAATCACCAACAGCGACATCACCAGCAGCCCCGTGACTCGTATCATCAATATTCCCATTCCCATTCACCCCGTCCGACACCGCCACAAGCATCCCGTCCTACCCACCCCTCTGCCGCTCGGTCGACTGAGAACATCCACCGCTCTGGCTCGCAACAACCTCGCCAACGCACAGCATCCGCCGCTCCTCCCGCGACTTCACCCCCACCAACACTCGACCAGCTCCTGGACATGCCCGATGACTCCATAAAAGCGCTCTCCATTGGCGCGCTTAAATCTATTCTATTTACAAACCACGTCAACGTACATCAGATATTGGAGAAGGGAGATTTGATCGTGAAGGTGAAGGCACTGATTGAGGACGAGCGGCGGGATCGGGAGAGGCAACGTGCGTTGCACGAGGCGGAGGAGCAGGAAGCGATCGAGAGACAAAGGGCTATGTTGGAGGAACACGCGAGAGCGCAGGCAGAAAGGGAGGAGAGGGAGAGGGCAGAGCAGCAGGCACGGAGACAGGAAGGGTCAAGTTCCGCTCCTGGTGAAGTACAAGGTGAAGGCTCTGCGCAGAATGCAGGGACGGAGAGTTCCCCTGAGCCTTCGTCTGCCCCCACACCGCCACACAAGTCGCCTCCAAAAGCTCGTGGTACTGCAGCGGATTTGGAACGTACTGGTCTCTGTGTTATTTGTCAGGACGAGGAAGCCAATATTGCTATTGTGGACTGCGGGTATGTCTTTGCGACTCGGTCATCCGCGTCGTTTTCTCACTATCTTCACAGTCATCTTGCGTTGTGCAGAGGATGCTCCGAATTGATCATGGCGAGCTCAAGAGAATGTCCACTTTGTCGAACGAGGATCGTTACAGAGTCTCGGTTGCTTCGCATCTTCAAGACATAAACATCGTTACACAACCCCATGACGAACCTCACTGCATTGCTTCACATTTTCTTCCCCGTGTTTTACATACGACTTTATGTATGTTATTCCAAATGGTCTTCTTCTTACTGTTACCCACTTCACCATGTTCGACTTAGGAATTACAATACACCGAACTACTACTAATAGTATCACAGTTGGTAAGATAGGCATGATGTAAGTAGGCTTGAAAATGCATGTAAACAGGCAGGCATTAGTAGAATATAATTTTCCCAGTTCGACCAGAACGCGAAAACCAAAAACAGAACAAGTCATAATTAACAATGAAGCAAGGACCTTCTGCGAAAGTGATCCCGGGGGCGCAGCTCATTCGTCCTCAACGAGCTTCTCGATATATACAAACGACACCATGATGTCGTCTGCAAAATTCTTCCATCCGGACATGATTTCTAGGAATGGTTTGTTCGCTTTACTAGTAAAGAATTCCTGTTTTCCTTTAGGGTAATAGCGAGCGACAAGCATGTGCGGATGGTTGTTCAGCCGTAGCTAGAATATGGGATTCGAGAGCAATGAGACACTCTTGTCCTCCTCAAAGCGTGTTCACTTACCTCTCCCGAGCCAAGCTTCCATCTGAATTGATGCCCATCGATTTCAAAGACACGGTCGCTAGAGTTTGTCGGAGAAGTTGGTTATTCTGTATGGGGAGAAGAAAACAAGGAAAGACATACGTACCGACCGTGTATTCCCCAACCCTTCTTCTTGAAAAACGACCTTGTCCGCACTTCCTGGTTACGAAAGCGCAGACGCGCAGAGCAGAACGTCTTCCACGCAAACTGCGCAAGATGTGAAGACAACTCATGTCCATTCCAACTCTCAATCCGGCTAATAGTCGTAGTACGTCCAAATATCTTCCTCGGCGACCAGGTTTCGTAGATGACATCACCATTCTCAGTGCTGAATGTCGAGTTCCATGCTTTCCTGCCGGACATATACAGTCTCATGGTTTGCAGAGACGAGGGAGGTGACACTAAGAGAGCTAAGGGGAGATATGTCAGGCGGTCGCCTTGATAAAGTCTTGTTCCATCAAAATGGGCCCTCAAGATAGTCTTTATATACTCATAGCTGTGGTCAAAGCGCTTATTTGTCTTGCCTCGTGTCCACCTGTCGACGCCAGATGATGTCATGGAGTGTTATGGCCTTTGCACTAACCCTGGACCTTAAGAGCGAGACAAACAGACAAGAGTTCAAGGTGGCTGGTATTGGGCCAAATGGAAAAGTCAGAAGAAAACATGTGGTTTCCGGTTGTTGATGGCCCAACCACGAGCATTGACGCATCCGAAATAGCTATTGATAAATGCGTTCACTTGTCGGGCGTGTGGACATGAAAGAGATTCGCCACACTAGATTGGAATGGCTCTGTCCTCTTTTGCAGTCCCTTGAGTCTGTCTTCGTCTTATCGACGTCAATACTAGGACAAAGAATACCCGCTTACATTCAACTCCTGATCGGTGTATGTTACAATGTACATACCGTGCACCCTAGCACCCTATTCTTCTCCGCCTGCAGACAATCGAGTTGTTAGGAGTAGAATAGACTCGTGACCAGGCGTTGTATGAGACAAATCGAGGTTTGTCTCATAGAAGGGACCGGTCACCGGTCTAGTTTGCCTCCTAAACATAGATACTAATGGGAATCCCCTTGTAGGAATTTGATATATTGTTATCCACCCGGCTCAATAAGCCAGGTCGGATAGTGAAGAAATGCCTTGAGCGGAAGCTCTGGATCACGAGTAATGGTTTTCAATTGGCATTGGCAACCGTACAATTTTTCGTGATGGAGTGAATGTATCAATTTATCAATATACTATTTATTTGGCATTGCGTTGGGATTGTGTTGGGAAGCGCAAATAAACTTCTTGTACCATTACTAACCTCATACATTCTTTTGGTTTCTCGCATGAGTCTCTCCTGGCGACTTCTTTGGCCTCGTGACTGTGCTAAAACAATTTTCTTCATGATACCTTCTGGCATGACTACTAACCGCTAGTACTACCGCCGTACATTCTTGAAGGACATTCCAAGTACATTTCCTCACTTGGCTTTTCGTTACAATTGGACGTTCAACGTCATTCTCTCTCGAACGTCACTACTTCATTCACTGATAGAAACTCGTCTCATAGTCTATTGCGTCATGCAAGCCTTGTCGGATTCCTGGCACTCCAAAACCTTCGATGTCAATATGTTTTATCGGCTGTGCACGACTGAAGAATACTTCACTGCATGCATCCATGTCCTTGCTACAATCCTCGTGTCGCAGTAATGGTTCAGTCGCCGTACACCAAGTAATTATACGAATGAATGATGAGAAGGAGCCAAGAAAACGGGAACTACAACAGCTCCTGAATTTTCTAGTTTATTATACTCATGTGATCTCCGGCTCGTATAACTCAATTGTGGAAACAAGATAGAATCGTTCGACGTGGGAGGTACAGCATTGGTTATGGTCGACTCGCGAGCTTTATAAGTAGCTATGCTTATGAACGCGGCTCCTTTGAATCTTGGACTTCCAATCCAGCAGGTGCGACCTAGCCAGCTTGACAATTGTATTCAAGTTGAACTCACATACATAACGCGTAGCTATGCAACACGGAATGTGGACCACACTTGTTGCAGCTTTAGCCTCTATACCCCTCGCTACAAGCTCTATAGCCTTGAAAAATTCATTGGACACTCGAGACGCCTCCAAGATAGCACCAAAGATTTTTATCATATCACTTGTAAACGTTTCTCTCGTTCACTTGCCTAGCGCCACTATTGATTTGTGAGTAGTTCAGTCCTGAGGCCAATGTCTGGTACAACATTCCTGAATTCAACGTTCTCGCTCAAAACATCACAGTACCTGGCTTCTCTCCCCTCTTCCCAGATGCACATTGCACGGAGGATGGTGCCATTTGCCAGCTCACTACTGGCGAAGCAGAGATAAATGCCGCGCTATCACTCTCAGCTCTCATCCGTTCTACATCTTTTGACCTCCGTACGACCTATTTCATCGTCGCCGGTATAGCAGGCATCAACCCCAAAGTCGCCACCCTCGCGTCCGTCACCTTCGCTCGCTACACAGTACAAGTTTGCCTTCAATATGAGTTTGACGCCCGTGAGATTCCAGACGACTTCCCTACTGGCTACGTTCCATTGGGAGCAAAAGCACCAGATCAATACCCGGGCGATATCTATGGTACAGAGGTCTTCGAGGTCAATGACGCGCTTCGCAAGCTCGCAGTGGGCTTTGCGAAGACTGCCAATTTGAACGATACCGCAGAAGCACAAGCTCACCGAGCACATTACTCTGCCTCCGAGGCTTATGCAGCTGGCGCCTCTGCGCCGTCCGTAGTCGAGTGTGACACTGCAGCCTCTGACACGTTCTGGACCGGTAGGCTGTTTGGTGAGACGTTCGAGAACACAACCACTCTGTTTACGAATGGCACGGGCGTGTACTGTTCCACACAACAAGAGGACAACGCGCTTCTTGAGGCACTGCTTCGCGGTGCCAAAGACGAGCTCGTTGACTTTTCACGTATCGTCATCATGCGCACAGGCTCTAACTTCGATCGTCAATATCCTGGGCAGAGTGCGGCAGAAAATAGATTTGGCGATTCAGTGGGATTCGCGCCCGCCTTAGCCAACATCTATACTGCTGGCGTCAAAGTCATTCAGGGCATAGTTGGCGGATGGAAGGAAACATTTGCGGGAGGTGTACCACCCACCAATTATATTGGGGACATCTTTGGGACTTTGGGCGGAGAGCCGGACTTCGGACCTGGGAGCCTTCCACCTGCCAAAATCTAACTGAAACCGGATAGAATTCATTGAACACATTAAGTTGCATTTCAACACAGAGTGGAGTTCCTCGATAGTCAAGCAAGTTCGGTACCAAAAGTTCCAGATTTATACTTTCTCAGCCCACACATATCTATGGTTGAATATTGGTCCAAGTACAATTCGCGATCATAATACATAGGAAGGGTAAAAGCAGTACAATAACTTGGATATTGTGAAAACGCATACATTTGAGACACTAGATCTGTTTCTTGTCGTTTATCTCTGCGTAAAGTTGCCTTTATCGTTTATGTTTCGTCTACTTTTGAAAGTCATTATCATCAGCCGCATTATCCTATCTCTCACATTGGCCTCCGCTATCCTGTCTTTGTTTGACTTGAACGTCCTGTTGGATGGAATGGAATCGCGGTCCGCGGCCGCCATGGACACGTGCTCATCACGTGTGGTTTGTCGCAGGAAGACTTTGGAGAAGAAAAACTGTACAGTACCAGGGAGTAGTGATCGGATACGGATCCCCGACACCTCAGTCGTTTTCCGCATTGATTGAGGTGTGTATACAATTACTCTACCATACCCATCTGACTTGGGGACTGCAATCATCCCTGCCCTTGTTGACAGCAGAGCAGCCAGACTCTTCATTAGTAACCAGCTCGACGTCCCTCACTCCAACCTCAACAGACCATTAGAACTACAACTCTTCAACAGAAAGCCTTCCTCCTCTGGCCCCATCACCAAATCCCACTCCAATTACATTACCCTCAACAATAGCCTAAGGTTTCCTCTTGATTTCTTGGTTACCGAACTCCCTGAGTCCACCCCCCTCATTCTCAGACTACCCTGGCACTGCAACCACAACCCAAACACCTCACCATGACCTTCCAAACCTCTGGAGCCAACCTCACCACTGCCATCCAACTCCAACTCCACCTCACAGGCAGCTACAAATACCCTGCTCTACTCCCTGCTCTGCTGGGCTCCTCAGACAACCATGAGAGGAAGAAGACAATCTGGGGCAGATCTTCAACTTGCCCTACATTTTTCAAAGTAAGTACAAAGGACCCTATTACTCATGCTAGGGCCTATAGGCAACACTGACACCCCAGAAGGACACCCCCACACTCCTCCCCCCATCAATGCACCCATCCTGCTTGCCAATTCCAAAATACTCAACATTAAAATCATTGGCACAACCCTCTTTGCTTGCATTATTCAGGGCAGCACCTCTGCCTACCAACTCCACATATCCCCCACCCTCCCTGAGGAGCACTTTTGTGCTGAAGCAACTTCCCTGAGACCCAAAATAGAAGAACAGTTCTCTATAAAAATAGTCTTGCCAGAGTATCACACCTTTGCTAATGTCTTTTCTGAAGAGAGCACTAAGAAACTCCTCTCCCCTCTCCCCCCACCAATGTGCCCTCAAGGTAGTCAGACTACCTCAACAACATTCTTGGTAAGGGCTTCATCTGCCCCTCCATCTCCGCTGCCAGAGTTTCAGTTCTCTTTGCCAAAAAGAAAGACAGTTCTCTCCACTTCTGTGTTAATTATTAGGAACTCAACAAAGTCACTAAAAAGAAGAATTGGTACTCTCTTCCCCTCATTAGAGATTTAGTCAACCACTTCTGCAGCACTAAGGTCTATACTAAGATTGATCTCCACTTGGGCTACAACAATGTCCAGATTGCTCTAGGACATGAATGGAAGACTACCTTTTGCACCTGCTATGGCTTGTTCAAATATCTTGTAATGCCTTTTGAAACAACTAACTCCCTAGCCACCTTCCAGTACTTAATGAACAACATCTTTGTTATTGTATATCTCAATGACATCCTCATCTACTCCAGCTCTGTCAAAGAACATTGTGACCATGTTCACTGCATCTTCAAATGTCTCTGGAAATACAACCTCCCAACTTATTGTAATGGAAGCTGTAAGAGCAACCTCTGGAGGCTGTGGCTCAGTCACACAGCTGGCAGAGAAAGATCCAAAGTATATTAGAAGATATACAAGCAGTACTGTAGTAAATACTCACCTAGCAGAGGAAGATCTAAAGAGAACAAGTCTGAAGATTTTCTAGGCCAGGTGTAACACTTCTAGGGCTGCAGAAGCATGGAAGGAACTATACAAGACAATAGAAAGAGAATAATCTAAATAGTGAAAACTTCAAAAATTGCCTAAATAGGAAAATGAACATGATTATACAAGCAGCACTGCTGGCATTGGAAGATGTTTCTGTTGAAAAAAGTGTAAAAAAAAAGTATCATGCTATTTTCTAATTGCTAATTTTCAACAGAAAAAGAGACTTTTCTTTGTTTAAAGGCTTTGTCTGTCAGAAATTGGCAATTAGAAAATGGCATGACACATTTCTTTTACACTTTTTCCAACAGAAACATCTTCTGATACTAGCAGTGCAGGCAGAAAAACCCCAGTTACCTAAGCAAGGGAAACTCCAGTTACCTAAGCCAGGAAAACTCTGATTATATAAGCCCAAAGTTGGATGCTGCTGATAGAAATCTCAGACAAGCACAGGGGCATGAACATTCTCTTGTAGCTTTCAAGAGATACACTGGGAGATGTGTAGTAACAAATCTGGGATATGGGCAAGGTGGAGAGATGTATAGACATGTGCATGTATCTTCAATGCCATAGCCTTTCCACTTCACTTTGAACTGAGGCTTACATTGGAATCAACAGCTATTCAAGATCTGCTCCACCTCATACTCCTGCTCATTATCTATCAAGACAGGTGATGGTAGTGGCTGAGAGTGGCAGCTAGGAATTGGGTTGTCAGGAGGAGTTAGTTTGACAACATTAAAAACATGATGGAGTCAGCACATTCCAACTGGCAGCTTGAGTCTGTATGCCAGAGGACTAACTTGTCATTCTATTAAAAAGAGTCCTAGTCAGCAATGAGACAGCTTCTAAAAAGGTTGTGTAGTGGAAATATCTGATGCATCTAGATAGACCTGATCTCCAGGCTTGTACAAGGAGGCTGGAGTTTGTTCATGGTTGTAATATTGTGCCATGTCCTCCTTGGCCTTGGCCAGTGCTGCCTCCATCCTATCCACAAACTCATTCACAGACTCATTCTCAGAGGGCTGTCTCCAAGGTTCAAATCCCATTTGTGGGTATCAACCAGTATCCAAGAAGAAGGGTGACATCTGGGTGGCTGCATGGACATAGTCATTGTACTGGAACTCTGCATCTGGTAATAGCTCATCCCAGTCATCTTGCCTCTCATTACAGAACAACCAGACTGCTCTAGTTCCTAATTGACATGCTCTGTCTGACCATTGGATTGGGGATGATAAGCAGTAGAAGTGTGGAGCTTCACATTAAGCAGCCAGTATAGCTCTCTTGCAAATTCAGAAACAAACTGTGGTCCTCAATCAGAGACATAAGCATCAGACAGACCATGCAGCTTCCAGACATTCTTCTGGTACAAGTTGGCTGCATCCATAGCTGAAGTATGAGTGGAAATGAAGTGTGCTCACTTTTTACAGAGGTTGACTACTACTATAATAGCATCATATCTATAAGAGTCTGGTAGTGTCCACAGAAGCTACACTCTGTGTTCAGCAGGAATAGGCAGAGGATAAAGCTGACCCATAGAAAGTTGACATTGGGGTTTTGTTCAGGAGCAGAGATCACAGGTACTAGTGTAGCATGACATCTGAGGCCACCAGTAGTTGCAAGAGACTAGCTCTAAGGTCTTCCACCTACCTGAGTATTCAGCAATGTGAGAGTTATGATACTGCTGCACAATTTGCCTCCAAAGCTCAGGTACATTTAGAACATAGATGTGCTCCTGAAAGGTCAGAAGACCATTTTCCAAGGCCCACTCATTCATATGCACTGACTTCACCCCTTAGGCTTAGTTAGCATGCAAGACAATTGCAGCCTTAGCTACTATGTCTTCCTGTGCTCCCTTCTAATTACCCCAACAGATGCCTTGGAGAATGTGCACCTCATCTCCTTGAATAGCCACACCTTCCAGAGCATGGATAGCAAACAGCTCAGGCTTGAGGAGAACAATGTTGCTGTTGTCATCTGCTCTTGAACTATGGTTAGCATGTCAAGATAGTGCATCCATCAAGGTAGACATAAACAACACCTTCAGCAATAAGATCTCAGAAAATGTTGTTCATCATTGTCTAGAAGGTGGCAGGGCTATTTGTAAGATCAAAAAACATTACCAAAGGTTCAAAGAGTCTATAATTAGTTTGGAATGCTGCCTTCTACTCATCTCCTTCCTTGATGTGCACATTGTTGTAGCTCCAGCAAATATCCAGCTTTGTGAAGTAGTATGCACCTCAGAGATTGTTAACAAGCTCAAAAATGAGTGGTAAAGGATAGCAATTCTTCACAGTCATTGCTTTCAGGATGCAATAATCCTGAACCAAATAAAGAGATCCATCCTTCTTCTTGATGAAGAAGACTGAAGAGGCCATGAGGAACTTTGAGGGATGTATTTGACCAGAGTCCAGAGTTTCTTGCAAAAATGCATCTGGCTTGTTCTGCTTATGGAGAGCAAGAGGATATACTTTGCAGCTAGATGACTCTGCATTTGGAATGAGCTCAATGGCATAATCCCATTGCTTGTACTTTGGGAGTGTCAAATAAAGCCTTAAAAAATACATCCTCAAAGTCTTGAAGGTAATGAGGAATGGCATCTAGGTGCTAAGTTGGCTGCAAATGCCTGGGCCAGACACTATTATGTTGTTTGACTAGCCCTAATCTCAGCTGTTGTTAGCAGAGGTTGGAGAGTGGCTGCATAGATCCTATTACCTACCTCAATGGTATTATCTGAGGACTCTGGGTCCAGAGTGCATACAAACTCACCTTTGCATCTATTTTTTTAGCTGGGCTTCACATACTACACCTCAAACTTCCTCATAAAAGGCCTCTTTATAAGGGAATACTAAGGGAGGAGAGTTCATCAGGTCAATATCAGCAAAAGAGAGATACTCTACATAGCAAGCATGTATGGCAGGATGCTCACAGACCAATGCTCTATGCTCTACTTGTGCTTCCCCAGCACAAGTAGAACAATAATGAGGGCAGCAGCTCATGTGCACCTCATCTAGCCTAGTCAATCTCTGGATTGTAGTCACACAGCCAAATAAATTCAAGTATCATATCTTGCTTTCCTAGGCTAGTGACTGCAAAGACAGCTTGCTCCAAGTGTGTGCAATAGTGGAGAACCAAAGCCACTACTGAGCAGATAGATCCAGCTTTATTAAGTGTGCCATCAATGTTGTAGACTGGAATTGGACAAGAGAAGAGCTGAGTAGTAAGTTGATGTTGTTCCACATAGTTGGCATTCAAGAAGAGTCCAGTAGTGCCACTGTCTAGTAGAGCCACTAGGCTCTGGCTCTGCTGAGTGTCAGTAGTTTCAATCTCCACCTTCAAATATAGCAAGTTGGAAGATGGAGTGGAGGCAACTACATATTCTAATGTGGAACACATGAGCACTGAGGAGAAAGAGAGCAAATACCAGAAAAAACTTTGTCTGAGGCAGTATTTTGTACATTAGAGGAGGGGCTTATAGTTTCAACCAGTGAGTTATCAATAGCAAGAGTTGTATTGGAAGATTCTACTAATAGACAGGCAAACCAATTAGCACTAGACAATAGAGGTGTACAACTCATCCATTGCTCAATTAAAAATCCTTCCCTGAGTTGGAAGGGGAGGCAGCTGAAACTAGTGGCTCTGATAAATGAGACTCCACCAGCAAAGCATTAGGAGAAGGATCTCAGCTGCATCCTTAGCAGCAAGGAGCTGGAAGGAAGCTTCTCCTACTCAGATGAAAAGAGATAGCATACTTCTAGTCCCTGGAGGCAATAATGTACAAAGTAGCCTTGCTTTCTATAATGGCAGTATAGCAAAGGAGTTGAGAAACATTGACAAGCCATCAATATCCCTGAGCACTTCAGGAGAAAGAGTACAAGCAGAGAAGAATGATGGTGCAGCTAGAGTAGATGTGCAGACAAGAAGTGGAGTAGAAAAAATAGAGCATGTGGAAGATGAAGAGTGGTGGACAGCACTAAGGAGGTGAGAATGTTGTAACTCTTGCTTTAACTCCATAAGCTGCTACTGATCTCTAGCCACCTTATACCAAGTTTCAATCTGGCTATTATCTAGTCAACCCTTTGCAAGGCTATCAATTCAGTTCATAAGAGTGAGGTGGAGGCCATCTCAAAAAGTGAAGCAAAGCTGCAGACTATTAAGATAGCCAGCCTGCTCTACCAATGCATGAAAGGAGTCAATATACTCATTTATAGACTGCTTTCCTTGATTGTACTAGTCACAATCACAATGGAGCAGACCAGAAGTATTAGCAGGGTCTAGAGGAAGGAACTCAGCTCAAAATTTCTTCTCCAAGTTCTCCCAACTAGTGAAATTAATCACTCCACCAGGACAATAAAAAACTTGGAGTGCATATGTCAATGCACAGCCAGTCTTCATGTAAGATAGAGCCCAGGCAATCTTCAAAGCATCAGAAGCAAAGGCCTTGCCACTCAGCTGAATATATGTGATGCAAGACTGGAAAAAGCGTTTACTTGTTGCTTAGTTACCATTGTAAGCATCTGGAAGCACAGAGTGAGGGATTTTGGCCTGAGTAGCAGAGAAGGCATCAAAGCAAGGGGTCAGAATTGATTCTACAGGTGCATAGAGTGCCTGAGGAGTGGTAGAAGGTGGAGGAAGGCACTCCAAGAAGGCCTGAAGGGAGTAGGAAATGGTGTCTGTAGCCTGCTGTAATCTAGCAGGAAGAGGGACTTAAGAGACCAGAAAAGACTCAAGCAAGCTAAAGGGGACTCCTAGACCAAAACTTAGAGACTTGTTCTACTGTAAGCACAACCTCTGAAGGCTGTGGCTCAGTCACACAGCTAGCAGAGGAAGATCCAAAGTATATTAGAGGATATAGAAGCAGTACTGTAGTAAATACTCACCTGACAGAGGGAGATCCAAAGAAAACAAGTCTGGAGACTCTTTAGGCCAGGTGTGATGCTTCTGGGGCCTCAGAAGCATGGGAAACAACTAAACAGGATGGCAGAAAAAGAATAACCCTGACCTAAATAGTGAAAACATCAAAAATTGCTTAAATACAAAATCTATATATAATGCGACAACGCCTGGGAATTGATGGATGACTAAAAATTGGTCAGCGCTTATGTAATTATTACCTAACAAGCTGGGTTCAAAAAAAGTCGTCGCATTCTAGGGAGCCAGCTGACTTTTAAATTGGAACCAGCTGACTTTCAAAATTTAAAACTGAGTGACATTTTCGTGCCCATGGTTCTTTCCACCCACCCAACAACCCAAGTTGTTGCCACACTACAAAGCAAGTACTCCCACTGATTGAT